>BQNB010179242.1:0-12792 GCA_026074375.1 Tanacetum coccineum | reverse complement strand
ATAACCTCAGAGAGTCTACTTTCCATCAAAGTTTGTCTCGTGAGTTTTTATGGTCGGGAAGTGGGTCAAAAGGTCGTTACAAAATTAGTGGGTAAAACTGTGACGAATTTCAGTTTTGGTTTTGATTTTTCTAAAAATACTTAGACATCTAGTTAGAGGCTCTAAATCACGTGGAAGTTAGTTTATATATTGTGTGTGACCCCTGAATTTTTTCTAAGCATATAATGAGGTCTAAAGTGGTCATCTAGTGTCATACTTTTAGGGGGTCAGATTCTGGACGAATTCTGGACACTTTGGATTAATGAATTTCTAAAGGGTATTTGTAAAAGGGTAATGACTTTGGGAGAGCTAGGAGAGGTTCATAAGACATATATGTAGCATGGTGAATTTTGGTTTGAATTGTGGAAGTGTTTAAGTGGTACGTTTAGGACGCGTAAGTGAGTATAAAATTCTGCTCAAAACCAGAAAATTTAAAGTGTAGCATTGAAGTGTAAATGGCATATGTAGGAGTTGGAAAAGGGTTAAATCAAGTATAGAACTATGGTAGATAGCTTAGATATCCATCATAGTTGAGGTTACATCATATTGGGTTGAATGCCTAATTGATGGTAGCTTATTGTGTGCTTAATTGTTTAGATTATCCGTGAAGTGTTTGTGAAGCTTTTGTTGGATTCTTTTGGGAAGCTAAGCATCAGGTGAGTTTCATAGCCCCTTTTTCTTATGTTTTCTTGGGGTGAAAATGATGCAAAGAGGTTTTGAAATGTTTTAGTTACTGTGATAATGTGATTTAAATGATGCATGGGCTATACGTGACTATTGTATGTTATGTGCTACTTGCTTTTATGGTATGAATTGTTGTGCTTGAGCGTGATCGTCTCATGGCATTTATGGATTTGATTGGTAGTAAGCGTGATCGTCTTATTACTGTGAGTTGTTTGAGTGAGCGTGATCGTCTCATTGTTGTTATGTTTTGTGTGAGGATTGAGCGTGAACGTCTCAATGTGGATTGATGTGATTGCATGTTAGCTTGTATGATAGTACGCTGTATGTCCTGCTATGTTATGTTTTATTTATCACAGTAATTGGATTTAAAGGTTTGTTTTGCGTTTCTTAAACCTATGACTCTCACCAACCGTTGTGTTGACGTTTTTAAGCATCATTTTCAGGTGAGCTTCATGAGAATACTAAGGTTAAGAGAAGTGGCTAGAATGACCGCTAGGATTGCATTGGAGTTCGCTCCTGAGTTTGTTTATGTTTGTTGCATGGATTTTGTTGAATGTTATTTGATTTTATTAGGTTCGTGAGATATTGTTCTTGTATTGGTGAGACCCTTTTTCATTAATACAAGATGTCATTCTTTTGGTTTTCGGTATTGTCACGACACATTGTGTCTTTATTACTTAGTTATGCATTTAGTGTTTCTTTATTGTTGACACCATTGTGTTGTGATGATATCCGTGATGTTATGCCTCGTGTTTCTGCCTTGGCGGGGTGTGACACTAATGAATATTCTAAATTCTTAGTGGGTTAGAACATAAAGTAACCAGAGCAAGTAAAATCCACTTTCAAGAGTCTAGACATTTGATAAGCAAACCTTAGATGATGTTGAGAGAGCAATGCATAAGTCGTGATGTGTGGGACACATACCTCTTGGAGTACTAAACCCACTAAATAGATCAACCGAGGGACTAGATGTTGTCAAATGCTTTAAGAGTTTTGTTGTCACGGGAGGACTGGATCATATCCAGACACCCGACCAAATAGGTAATCCAAAGATTAGGGAGAACTATCAAGTTGAGGAGATAGTAGGAAAGACTATCATGTTGTGTGAAGCAATATCTAGATAGATCATAAGAAAGTGTAAGGACTGAACTTTATAACTATGTCTCTAGGGGAATCAAAAAGAAACCTCGCTTGAAGAGACTGAATTGGTAGAGAACTAGTACGTTATGTTGAGGAATTGAAATGTTGTTGTTGTTGTGCTTGATGATTTGAGTCGAATTTCAGGGCAAAATTACTTTAAGGGGGTTAGACTGTGATAACCGTTAAACTTTTCCTGAGTCTTAGTATTTTAAAATGCTATAATTATATCGGTGTCTTTCGATTTTGTCAGTTTTCTTAGAGAAAGCTGAAAAGTTGACTTCGGTTGACTTATTTTGCGTGAAACAGTTACGGTTTAACCGGGTGTCGAGAGAGTCTGGAGTTTCGTAAGTGAATCACTTTTGATTCATCTTTTCGTATTGGAGTTTTTATGTTGTCATTTTAATGCTTTCCGGGAAGTTTTCTCGTGTTCCGCGAAAATTGGCACGCATCGCGTACCAAGACGACAGTTAAGTAGAAAACGGGTTTAATAATCGGGTAAATTTAATGAACTTATTTGATAAGTAATTTCGCAATTTTAAATAACATTCGTCTAGTACGTAAATCGTTGAGGTGTGAATTAAAAGTTATCAGAAAACAGGTGTTTTCGTGAAATTTAAGTAAAGTCCGTAATGGTCGTAAAAGTGAAATTTTGGACAAGTCTAAAATGTCAAGTCACATTTTGAGGTTGAGATACTTCTAAACTTGTGAGAATGGTTTCGGTAAAATTTGAACGAAGCTCATATTTTGGTCTCGACACGTCCAATAATGTTCAAATGAATTTTGGGAAGTTTAATTTGGAAATATGTCATGAAAATAACCTAGGTTCATGGAAAAGTGTTTTTAAGTTCAATAAAAATACTAACGAACTTCGGGTAACGTTTTAAATTGAAGAACTTCGAGTTTTAAGTGAACCCAACATAAAATGAAGCAATCCCGAGAACCATAGGATGCCTTGGCCGGGTATAGGACAAAAGGGGAAACACCAAGGCAAGTTTTTAGCACTCTTGGTCCTTGCATGGTACATGGAATATTTGTCACTACCTTAAAACATTAATTTATGCACCATTTTAAAATTAATCAAACAAAACACTCTCTCTTTTTCTCTAATGTGTCGTTGTGTGGTGTTTATTTATGATAGTTCAAGTTTTAAATTTATATTTTGCCAACTTAACCAAAAACAACACTTTAACGGGCAGTGTACCCGGTCAGTGGTAGATTTCTGTAATAGGATGTCGAACACTTGAAGTGAGGTAAATCTCTCAGTTTAATATTTTTTTGTGTTTATCTAATCTAAGTAATTCTAATCAAGTCAACCTATGTAATCCTATGTTTAGTTCTAAAATCCTAATTCTACCAGGTAAAAGGGGGTTTGAGCCTGAGAGACTGGCATGGGTTTGTTTGGTGACTACAATCAATTCAAGATACTTTAACCCACGCAAGCAAATTAACAGAAGATAAAAGAGCGGTCGAGCCTTAAGATAGAAAACTGTATTAGCCATCATTAATCCGATTAGAAGTTGGTTTGTTTATTCAGTGCAATGATCACTTATCTCGAAGAGGCATACCATCTTAGACTAGCGAAGACTTTATCCTAAGACCCTAGACATCATTAAGTCTTTTCACATTTAAAGGATCTCATAAAGCTTCCTTATTACCATGATTATAACTATCTTAGGGATTAAGCAATGTGATCTTGTTAAACCCAAGCTCAAGAGACTTTTACCCACTTACTACTTAATGGTAAATTTTATACAAACTAGTAGTCTACAATGTCTAACAATGCAATGGAATTAAACATTAATTTTGTTGAATTTATCTAGATAACCTACTATCAAACAGTTTCAATAAATCAAAGCAATTTCTTTTACCTAGTTAAGCCAAAGCGTATCCTTTAGCAGGTTTAAAGGACAATATTTGGTGATCCTATGATTCTAGATGTAAAAAATTACTATGACGGAGAGTTATCTCAGGCATCTAGATTACTTGGTCCGTAATCACTAGATCTAGAAAAATGATAAAGTCGCAAACAATAGCACTGTAAACCATATGAACTGAAAAACATAAACCACATACAATAAAAAATATAACTATCGAGATATAAACAAAAAACAAAGCATCAATCTTCATAAAAGATGGATAATACCCAAAGGTATTAGCCTTCAAACATCATAATTAATACAAGAGTAATTGTTTTAGCCAAGGTAAACTAACCGAGTTAACGAAAGTATAAGAAATTACACGTTGTCTTCTATGGATTGGAATGCATTGCAAGACCTCTTCTACTCTTTTGCTCCTCTAAAAATCGACTTTTGTGGTTTAGGTATTGAGACTATAGATTTAGGCACCACTTAAAAACTCGGTTTTTGAGTTTGTAAAAAGGTCTGGAAGTCGTTCAATACGGTGTAATCTAAGGGATTGGAGACAAGTATTGGAGTTTGTAGAGAAGGGACCTACGATTGATATCTTCCAAATATTCACAATACTATATTTCCATTACTAGCGTATTATCTTCTTCCTTTGTGGTCTTTGTGAGTCGCAGGTACGGATAAAGCCATATCTTCCTTGATGGAATTACGACGTATTGTAGGTAAAAGAAAGTCAGATCTTCAAATTTCTTCATTTAAGCTCCTAGAAGCGCGCTCTTTGCTAATATTCACCAAGTACTCACCATAATTACTTCAATTCTCAATATAAACTTTAATCAACAATTCTTTGCAATAACAATAGCAAAATGGATTAATAACAATGGGATAAATGATTCTATTAAATAGACGTTATTTGATGTCATCAAATATCACCTCACTTGAATCCTAATTGTCCTCAAGTAGCATTAGAAGTTTATAAAAATGTATCCCAAAGGATATTTTCCGTTAAAGCATTTATTTGATCTATTACAAGTACACAACCAAACACCTCACAAAAATAGGAAAATGAAACACTAAATCAATCACTAATCTATGTGGTAAACATTTAACAAATTCGCTCGAATTGCTCGGAATCGTGACGAGTATTCTATCATAAGCTTGGCAGGATACACTCTCCAACCGCTAAGCTAGGAGAAACAAGTTTATAATCGAAATATGGGCTTATATGAGAATGCCTTAGGGTAGATTACTCTAACTAATCTTTATCGATACCAATATTACAAGAGGTGGAGCGACAAAGACCCATACATAACACACCCATAACGACTTGAAAGACACATTGTTTACTACTCGTCATCACCACTCCCACCTTTCGAACAAGCTAAAGAGTATGTAATAGTAGATAATATAGTTATGGATCTTCTAACTTTCAACCAATAGTAATAATCAACAAGCCACAGAGACATCAATACATGGCCGTAATGAACGGAATATAGACATGCAACGCTCGATCAACCATCCTCATTCGCGTAAAACCCCCTGGTTAATGAATAGGAAAAGGGAATTAAATTGTTTTAAATAAAAAATTACAAAACAAATAGATTAATCAAAAATACAAATTGCTATATACCTTTATCCCGACCATTACCATGATAAAGAACACCACTATTTTACAATGTCTTGATCATAGATCAAAAACACACCTAAGTTGGCGTATCCCGGTAACCGATCACAACTTCCAACATCCCAAACTTATATACTAATTACAAGGCAATTGTGATATCTTTCCACTTTATATAAAACTCAACATCGTCGATTTTAGAACAAATAATCAGATCCATCGTAATTCCTGGTATTAATCGAGAAACGGATTACTTTAAAAACCTTACCCTTCTCTTTTTGGTTGAGACTTTTTCCTATTTTACAATTTTTTTGCTAACACTATACTACGAAACTCGGTGTAGTTTCACCATCTTCACGATCATAATAATTCCGGATAATTCCTTCGATAATTCTTCATTCTTCGGACGTACCATTAATTGCGATGGTAGTAAAAATACATGAGTTTTGACTATAATTTACATTCCCATTTGCGATGTGCAAATTTCTTCCAACCGTACCAAAATAGACATAAGACTCGGGAAATACAAACTTTACACTTTAAGCAACTGTAAAATAAACTTAATCGAAATAAGTAATTGGTGTAGTTCCTAAAGGATTGGCTCTACGGGTTGTTCTAGGGGTATCTTACTCTTAAAGTGAGAGCAAACAAAGGGTTTATATGTGGGTTAACTAACTAGTGTAGTTAGTTAATAAGCAACATGTAAAGGCGATTTGGGTGTAATCCTAAAATTTACCAATTTAAACAAGTTACTCCATCTAAATCCATAGTACTTATCACTGCGGTCTCGAATAGATATACTAAGTCAAGTTCTAAAGTCTACTACATCACCGACACACTCATATTTTGTAGAATTTGGGTAAACATTTTGAAACGGATAGGTTAAATCCTCACAATATCGAACAAGGGTTTTTGTGTGCGGGTTATGTAACATGTAATTTCATAAAAGTATGCTTGAAATTGTTTTTAATTTGAGCATAATTTAAGCATTTTAGTGTGAAAATTAGGACAAGTAAACATTCTAATTCCATCCCCCCACTTGAATTATACAACGTCCTCGTTGTATAGATAAAACATTAAATACGGAAATTAAAAAGAATTAGAATGAAAAACTCCCCTGATATTTGCTCGGTAGATTCTTCATGTTCAATTTATTAGAAAGATTGTGTTGAACATCCGCCTTGAAGTTTCAAGACTCCAACACTTCAAGATCTCCAGATTTATAAATTCTCCATCAATATTCGTCGATATTTCTTTGCTTCCAAGGTCATGTATAAAAAATAGGAAAAACATGTGCATTCCTATCTTGGTACCTACGGTTAATTTAAACTAAACTAAACAAACTGTACAGGAGATCGATACGCCGTATCTATAAACTGGAATACGCCATATTGAGAAACCTGTAAAAAGTATCTAAATACGGGTCAGTCTGTTGAATACGCAATATCATGTGCATGAATACGCCGTATTGACAAAACTAACAATAATGTTTTAAAGTGCATAAAAAATAAAGACTGATAACGTCCCGACAATCAATACGCCGTATGGTATGGAGTGGATACGCCGTATTGATGTCTGGGAAGACAGACTCGATAAATTTAAATAACATTCCAGGTTGTCTCCCGGGAAGCACTTTCGTTTACAGCGAAGTATTTAAGTTAGACTTTTCTTTAGCTTTTCACTCGATGCGTGTAACTTTCCATCCATCGTCCTTTTTCTAAAAAATATCTTGGTAAATTATGGACAAATTATCTTCGTTTCTCTCCCAAATATCAAATTCATATCCTCTTATAGCAATATATTCTTCATTGGGTCCAAGCGAGTACTTGATAGCTTTAAACTTTTTTGCTTTGTACATTCTTTTGTTAGCTTGCTCATCAATAGGATTGGATGTATTGCTATATTTGCGCTTTGTCTGACTTTGTTCATCTTCTTTTTCGGTGTCGCTGTTTCCACGTGTTATCAGATAAGGTTTGAAGAATGAGTTAGTAGTAGTATTGTCACTACTCAAGATGCTATCATCCATTCGTCTCTTATTCCAATTCACATTCATCCAAGCATGGAACAATACTTTTTTAGTTCTTCCATCAATTTTCTTATGATTTTTGAATGACGTATTTACGTTTGATAAGAATTCAAGCTGATCAATCCCCCAGTTATTTCCTTCGTCCAACATTTCATCTTCTCCATCGTATGATTTGGGATAGAATCTACAGAAGAACGTCTCAACAAGTTCCTCCCAAGTGGTGATTTTTCCATCTCCCTCACTAATCCACCATTCTTTAGCATCATCAGCCAACGAGAGAGGAAAGACTTTCATTCGTAGTTGATGAGAATCCACACCAGGAATGTAGATCAAATCAACCATTTTAAGTACCTTAGCAATGTGATCCACCACGTCTTCATTATACGTTCCGTGATATATGTTCTTTCTTAATTCCACCAAAAATTCCTTGCTGAGTTCAATGTTTATGTCATTACTGGTGATAGAAAGATTTGATTCAGTTGGAGCTTTTTCTATGTTATCATATAGAATTGCTTCAGCGATGACTTCTTATAGTTCCTTCTTCAATCAACTAGCTCTGATAAGTTCTTCCTGTAACAAGGGTGAAAATATCAGCAAGATTTGCTCTGAAGAAAGATAGAAAAAATTTTAGCACAAAAATCAAATACGAAAACTAAGGATTCTGTTACAAATGATCAATACGCCGTATTCAATAGAAGTGAATACGCCGTATTAATCAGTTAAATAAATACGCTGTATTAGACAGAAAGTTGGATAAGCCAGTATCCAATGGAAGTGGATATGCTGTATTGAGTTATCGACTAGAACAGTGTATTAAGAAAACAATTAAATACACAAACAATTAAACACACAAATATACAAGCAAACAATTAAACTAACAAATATACAAAATATATAGAATATACAAGAATATACACTAATCTAATTTACACTAAGGGTTAGATCTAATGTTAAAAACCAAAACATAAAATAAAAATCAAGATTAATTTTCACTCTCCGGCAACGGCGCCAAAAACTTGATGTGTCGTTGTGTGGTGTTTATTTATGATAGTTCAAGTTTTAAATTTATATTTTGCCGACTTAACCAAAAACAACACTTTAACGGGCAGTGTACCCGATCGGTGGTAGATTCGTGGTAAGTAGGGTGTCGAACACTTGAAGCGAGGTTAAATGTCTCAATTTATTTATATTTTGGTTATCTAATCTAAGTTAATCTAATAATAAGTCAAACCTATGCTAATCCTACGTTAGTTCTAATCCTAATTCTAACAGGTAAAAAGGGGGGTTTAAGCCTGAGAGACTAGCACGGGTATGGTTGGTGACTACAATCAATTCAAGACACTTTAACCCACGCAAGCAAATTAATAGAAGATAAAAGAGCGATTTCGAGCCTTATGATAGAAAACTATATTAGCCATCATTAATCCGATTAGAAGATGGTTTGTTTATTCAGTGTAATGATTACTTATCTCGAAGAGGCATATCATTCTTAGACTTAGGTGGGACTTCATCCTAAGAAGAACTAGAACACATTAATTCTATCATATATTAAGCATCCGAATAAAGCATCCCTTATTACCTATTTTTAATCTATCTTAGGATTGAAGCAATGTGATCGTTTTTTAAACCCTGCTCATAGAGATTTTACCCACTTACTGCTTAATGGCAATTTATACACTAGTAGTCCACTTGTTCAACTATCCGATAGAATCAGAACATTATTTGTTGGATTATCTAGATTCACCTACTAGTCAACATGTTTAATAAACCAAAGGCAGTTTTCGTTAACTAGTTAAGCCAAAAGCGTATCCTAGCAGCAACTATTTTTAGAAGGACAATACTTTGTGATCCTAATGAATTCTAGATGTATAAACACTATAATTGAGACTATCCAGACATCTAGATTACTTATCCCGTATCACTAAGATCTAGTTGAATGATAGTCGCATACAAAAGCACGAAAACAAGTATAAATTGATAAACATAAACAAGCATATAATGATCAATTAAGCAATCAAGATATAAACAAAACCAAACATTTAGATCTTTATAATAACGCTATACCCGAATTTATTAAGCCTTCATACATCATAATTATACAAGAGTAATTGTTTTAGCCAAGGTAAACTAACCGAGTTAACGAATGATACCAAAAACTAAACGATTACAAAAGTATAAGAAATTACACGTTGTCTTCTATGGATTGGAATGCGTTGCAAGACCTCTTATGCTCTTTTTCTCCTTTAAAAATCTACTTTTGTGGTTTAGGTATCGAGAATATGATTTAGCTCACTTAAAACTCGTTTTTGAGTTTTTCTAATATACTGATTGGAAGCTCGGTTCGATACTGAGTATCCCAATGTCATGGATACGCGTATTGAGTTTCTTGGAGTAGGGACCGTGTTCGATATCTTCCAGAATCTTCACATACTATATCTTCAATACGGCGTGTTGGTCTTCTCTGGATACGATGTATTGGACTTGTTTCCTTTGTGGTCTTTGGTGAGTGCAGGCACGGATAAGCCGTATCTTCCTTGATGGATACGACATATTGGTTGTCAGAATCATTAATCTTCAAAATATCTTCATTTAAGCTCCAGAATGCGCGCCTTTTGCTAATATTCACTAAATACTCGAAATTTACTGCAAATTCTAAAATAAAAACGATTAAGTAACAATTCTTTGCAATAATTATACAAAATGGGGTAATAACATGGGATAAATGAAGCTATAAAATAGACGTTATTTGATGTCATCAACTCAATAATAAAAACATCATATTAGTATTTGAGATTAATGCAACACATAATTAATTTAAACATGCAAAAAAGGAACAAAAAAAGCATAAACAAAAGCCATGGTGTCGTAATGACTTTTCGTACCTTGTGTGGCCCGATGTTATTGAGCAGGGATGCTAACTTTATTGAACTACATACGTAAAAGAACTAACACTCTAGATGAGAGTGGCTAAAAAACTTCATGATGTCAAACTAAAATCCTACAATGTCATAAAAAGAGCTAAAGAGCCTAGTAAGCCTCATTCTCACTAAGGGATTCCAAACAAAACATTGCTCCAAAAATCTGGACCACAACACACCAATACGGTTTCGAACCAAAAGTACATGGACAACTCCAAAATTACCTTTGATCTTTACGTATCGTTTTTATATAATGCCCATTTAACTGATCTTCTAGACCTGATATCAAATAAAATTTGGTCCATGCTGTGAGAGGATATGTGGCCTTTTATTGATAACAATGATCAAGAGCTAAATCTACCATTGATTATATCTAACTCTTCTTTTTCAGCTTTCTCCCACATTTATTTCAACTTTTCTCATACTTATATTGCTGCTCTCAATGTGTCGTGAGATCACTTAAATCAACAAAGACCATATTTTCTTCATAGCCATTTCATCAAACATATACTATGCATAGGTTAATATCACCATTTACTTTCAGTTAAATTATGTATAAGAAAACAAAAGGATTGAACTTTGATTGATGAATTTAACAAAAAAAACATATATAAAAATGTTATTACCTACTTCTCAAGCTCCTTGACATTGGTGTATGTATTGTGACAGCTTGCTGCATCCTCGACAATGGACTCTGCACATTGATTTTAATTACTGAATTAAAAAATGCCTACTGTTTAAATATATCATACCTTTAATCAGGTATGTTGAATTTTCATATTTCCATTCCTATAATCCGGTAAAACATGCCTGATTATATATATGTACACTAACTATCTATATACAAGTATTAAAAATAATTAAAAATTAAACATACCTGATTATGAAAAAAAAAAGAATTGCCTAGGTGCATAAACTTCCATTGATGAATTTAACACTAAAGAAGAAATATAAAAATCAGGCAAAAGAACGACACATACTTGCTGAAATAAATAATAATGATGGATGCTTTTTTTGCAACCGACAAACAACGAATGGTGGATACCTGAGAAATCAAACATAAGACAACCACCATAAATCATGTTTTAAATGATTGAAAAGTAATTGAAACATGGATTACAAATCCAACATACCTGATTACGAATTAAAGATTCAGTTTGATGATAACAACCCTAATAATTTCAATAAACATATTGCCTTCCGTGTATCATCAATAATTGTGTGCTTGATTAATCTCTTAATAACCCTAGCTCATACACATAAAACAAAAGAATGAGTGCGTGAACATCAACGATAATAGAAAAATGGAATATATAAAAAAACTGTGATTAAATCATGGTATGGCTTCAGGGTTGAAGAAACTGATCAACGATAATAGAGATAGATGTATAAATGGTATGGCTTCCTTCATAAGTTTTGGTGTGAATGATAATTTTGAATTTTGAAATGAAGTTTTAATTCTAGTTTGACTAAGGTGTGCTCAAATTGGGGAAGGATATGAAATTTAGGAGGATAATTAGGGTTTCAGTTATAAGGAATGATTGATATCAATTTTGAAATCGGGGATACATTCTAAAAATAAATGTTGAAGAGATATTTTGTTTTAAAGCATCACTTATTTGTGTTTTCACAATCTGCCACAACCAATTGCTTGGTCCAGTAGTTGAGACTATTATTTCTAAAACAACAACCCGGGTTTGAATCCTCCTAGTGACAAAATTTTTAAATTATTCTGGGTCCTTATACTTGATATGTGTCCACCTCAACAATGAGGTGGCATATACAACATCAAATATGGTGATATGGCATTAGTGACATGGACAGCTTGATGACATGGCTTTAATGACGTGTCGTAAACTGTCCTATATATAAGTAAAGATTAGGTAAATGGCATAAAAAGGTACTCAACTTAGGGTTTGTTTCCAATCAATGTACTCTACTTTTTTTGGCACATAAAGGATGCCAACTTTTTTTTATAGCCATTTAGGTTTTTTATCACTTCTCATTAAAAAACTAATGGTCACTTTGTTATTTTCCTAAATGAATCTTTTATGAAATTTAAGGGGTTTTTTGACATTTTTTTCACTAAAACACAATTATATTGATAAACTCCCATATTACTTACGTGATCAAAAAACACAGAATACCTAATCAAGTGAACAAATCAAAGCGACCAACAAAAGTGAAACCCCTTTCTTTTTCGTTAAGGTAAATTAAATTGATATTGTTGCTTTTAAAATCTCGTTCAGGGGAAAGGGTCTGTGTGTTTGGTCTGGTATATGTGCTTGTCTGCAAGTGGTATCTCGTCTGCAATTTCAGAAGGTTCATCAGTATATTTTGGAATAGTTAAGGCTTCATGTGCCTGTTAGTGCTCTTTTTGGCCATGGTTCTATTGGTGAATTTGTTCACTCATTTTCCTTGTCATAAACCTTTTTACTACAAAATCTATAAAATTATATACCCTTTGGCGACGTCGAATCAGGGTACCAACAACTCGAG
>BQNB010179241.1:0-10387 GCA_026074375.1 Tanacetum coccineum | reverse complement strand
ATTTTAGGATTGAAATGTTTCTTATTTCGTGACCCTAAAAGTTATAAAAATAACGAAAGTCAAATATGTTAGTTAGTTGCTTGAAAAAATGAAAAAAAAGGAAAAATACAAAAATATGTGTGGAATAAGTATAAATATTTTAAAATGTCAAAATGGGGCTTTTTGAAGCTATTGATTCTTTCATTCCCCTTGACGAACATTTAGCTACTTTTCGAGGTAATTAGTCGAGGGGGATTGAGGGTCTTAGTTTTCTTAAGTGTTTACTTATAGCATTGCGTAAGGACACGGTAATAGTTTAGTATTGGGGATTTTGGTATGTGCTTAATTACACATACCATTTTCCATTTAAACCAGACTTAAATGACCAAAAACGTACCAAAAATACATTGTATTTGTATGTTTTCATTTATATTGTGCAGGAAACGAATATCAAAGAAAAGGACGAAAAACGAAGCCAAAAATGACAAAACCGAGCACGAATTGGAAAGAGCGTGAAAAAACCAAAGCCGGGGACATAAAAATCTTATTGGGCCAACCTGTACCCGAGTTAATGGGCCGGGTCAGCCCAATAGTATTTATTTACTAAATATTAAGCCCTAAGCCCAAACTGCCAAAAATTAAGCCTAATTCCCCTTTAAATATTAACTGGTCCAAATCTCTTTTGATATAAAACGTGGCCCAAAACCAAAGAATAGGCCCAACAGTCTTTAACGCCCGTTAACCCATTAACCTCCCTTAACCTTCACATCGTTAGTCCTCAAGGACTAAAATTGTTAGTCCAAAAGGACTAACGATGCAAACAACAAATCAAACCAAGGACCTAAGAGGCAGAGTACAAGGACGTGTACTGCAATAGTTATACACACTTTGAGGGACCATTTTTGCCAATTGTCATTATACTTTCAAAGTTAAAAAAGGGCGCCAATGGTACTGTTTATCTCCCTCAACTCACACACAAATTGTGTGTCCTTTCCCTGCATAACCAGACAAAACCCTCACCATCAAACAAAACTATCACCATCTTAACCCCACACCTTACCCAACTTCATAAACAAACAAACCACGTTGGCAATCCCTTGCAAGACCATTGGTTAAAGGTTGAAGACAAATAGATGGATGGCTTTGATCACTTTGATTGGGGAACAAGAAAAATGAAGGGTTTAGATGAAGACTTGGCTCTCCTCACCAAACTAACACAACAAGCACAGCTTATTCGGATATAAATAGTTAGGTTTTCATTGTAAAAAAAATCGAGTGTAATTTTAATTTTAAGAGTAGTTTAGTTTTATTTTTCAAGTCTTATTTTACTTTAATGTACCCTTTTTTAGCCTTGTAATCCTTTTACAGTTAATGAAATTTTAGTTTTCCAAGTTTTCAAATTCAGTCTTTTAAGCTTATGCATTCAAGTTGTTTCGTGTTCACAAGTCATTCTTATAAGTTTTTCTAAGCTTATAGAAAATGTTTTATTAATATAAGTTCGTATAATATCTTCTGTGAGTTTCATATGTATTTGGAATCAAGAATTTGGAAATTTTGAGCTATTGGAAGATAAGCTTAAAAAAGAAGAGCTTATGGTTTTTTAGTTTGCTTATTGAATAAGCTGGGTAGGTAGAGCTTAATAGGTCTATATTATCCCTGTTTGAGCAAGGGATAAGGTACAATCTTTTTTTATCATTTTTAGCATTTTACTGTTCACGGGCTTATTTATGCTTATTTACTGCTTATTAATGTTTATTTATGCTTATTATTACTGTTTGTTACTTATTTAAGTTGTCGTTGTCATTGTAGATTATAAATTTATTGTTCTATGCTTTTAAATACCAAACTCTAGGTCCATTTTGCTTAAATACTGCTTAAATCTGGTTGGCTATAAATGAGTGCTAATTTCTGTGTTGTACTTGCTTATTTTTCTTATGTTTTATCTTATGATCAAACCTGTCCTTAAGTTGTTACAAGTTTCACAAACCTGTTTAAGCATAAAATTTTATTTTCAAAACCTTAAAAGGGTGTTTGGTCAAAGATTTTAAAATGGGTCAAGAATGTGTGGTTTTAATTGGTTTGGGACACCAAATCAAGGTTGTCAAGTCCTTTTAAGTAATTTACTACATGTTTTTATAAAGTTGTGCAAGTTCTAAAATTCACTATCTTAAGGAAGGTTAGGTATATTGATTTGAATCTGGAATTTACTTGATTATAGGTCACTTACGTTTGCTTAGAATTTGATTAAGTGCTAGTTTTTGTATTTTCCATGCTTGGTAATGCCATAGAATGCAGTAAGATAGTGGTAGTTTAAATGTTTGCTTGCATTTGTGTTTTGGTATGCAATCTGTCATAAGTGTTCTTAGTTGTTCTTTTCAAAGTATAAGCGCCATTTTCATAGCCAATGTAGGGTAGTTTTAAAAGCTTGTTTTAGGATCTAATGGGATTAGATAAGCCTGTTAAGAAAATAAATTTGAGCTGTTTTAGCTTATTTTATATTTTCAGCTTATTTTCTAGCTTATTTTTAGGCCTGCTTATTGCCATTAGTTTTTTTAAGAAAACCAAAAAAATGAGCAATCTGTGTAACTAGCCCTTTTCATTTGTACTTTTCCTGGCTTATTTAAATTTCAAACTATCTTTTAATTGCTGATTATTAAAGCTTATTGTTCAAGCTTTAAGGGCACATAAGCCCTTAAGCCATAAGGATCCATCTAAGGACTTATTTTTAAGCTCAAAAGTGCCCTCTTTGCTGTTTTGATTGTCAGTTTTAGCTTCATAGCTTATTTGCTTATTTGAGCCTCTCAGCTTATTGCATTTGCTTAATATATGTTTAGTATTGCTTATTAGGTTAGCTTAAGTCCCTTTTAGCTTATTTACTTTAAGTTAGAGCTTATTTGAGCTTATTTGCATTTTTAGTTTAAAATTTTTAGTTTTAAAGCTTCAATGATATTATGTCATTTTCAGCTTATTCTAGCTTAATTTCTTACCTTATTTTTGCTCCAAATTGCTTATTAGGACTAGGTTATAAGCTGTCATAAGCCTTTTGCTTATCCTTAGCTTATTTAGTTTAGAAAATAGCTAAACAGTTAGCATTAAGTGACTTAGTGTAGTTTAGCTTATTCTGTCAACTTTTTAGCTTATTTCTGTGCTTATTTTTGGTTTATAAAAAAGGTGGTTTTGTAAAAGTTGCTTATTTTTAATTATCTAAAAAGTTGTTAAAAAAATGGAAAACAAAAACGTTTGGGATTAGGGGAAGCCCCAGGTGAGCAGGGCTCGAACCCGGGACCTCTACCCACTCACCAAACGTTTTACACAACACACACACTACCACTCGCCCTGGGGTCTTTTTCGATTTTATCTTGCATAATTAATTACTTATACACGTTTTAGCCCTTTTGGTTAATAAGCTATTTTAGCTTATTTTACAGCTTATTTGATACGCTGTGACACCTAGCGTATTTTTCTTTAGATAAGCTTTATTTAAGCTACTTTTGCTATTTTTTTTAGAATTTTTATAATTAGTTTAGTATTTTTAAACATTTAATTTCATTAAAATCGTTTTTAATTCATAAAAAATTATAAAAAAGTCAAAAAATAAAATTCTTTTTTAGAAAATTTTCTTTTAACATTTAGGACTTAGGAAAATTGCAAAATTTGATTTTTTTAAAGAGCGGGATTGAATCCCGTTCACGTTTTTAGTTTTTTAAGCATAAATCATTTTTGTTTTTGGTCTAGTTTTCTTTGTTCTTACTTTTTAGTCACTTAGGATTTATAAAAAGTTAAATAATCATTCTAGGATTAAAATTTGATAATTTAGTTTTTTTTAAGTCGTGTTTTTACGTTCCCGTTTTAGGTTTTAACTTAAATTGCTTTCGTTTTAGGGTTTCTTTTACTTGATTTTGCATTTTTAATTGTAGAAATAGAATCCAATCCAATCTTTCACCATTCGAGCATTGTTCACAAACCAAACTCGATTTTCAAATTCGCGGCCTCGTTGGGACATAACGACCCGGGTCCGGTTTTAAACTTTGTGGGTAACGAAGCGAGAAACCGATACTTTCGGATATATATATTTTTATTTGTGAATTTAAACTTATTGCTTTTTGGATTTTAAAAGTGATTTGTTTATTTCCACCTATATTATATTATATATATAGTATAAATTGTTACAAGTTAATTTTTGGCGTCGTTGTCGGGGAGGCCGTGAGACGATTATCGAGTTGAAGTTTGTTGTGCCTTGAAGATCCTTCATTGTGAAGTTATTTTCTTTATAAAAATATAAAAATACAAAAATATTTTTTATTTTCTTTTATTAGTATATAAAAACAAGAAAAATCAAAAATATAAAATCATTGTCTTTAATAAAGAATAAAAATCATCATCAATATAATGCTCTCAACTTGAGCATTATCATAATAAGTTCCCGAATCAAAGATTCAAAACTTACCTTTTGTGTCACTTACGAGGTACGGTTCACTTTTGAAAGATAAACAAACTCTAAGAAGGGTATAAGGCGGGTTGTTCCGAGGAACTACGACCCTAAAGGAGAAAGGTTTTTAATAGCTTCGCGCTTTCCTACTCCTCCGCTCATTTGTGCGTTTTTCTCTTTAAAGAGTTATCGAGAAGCTTGTTGATTAATTGGTTTAAGTTGTCTTATCTCATTTTGTCCGTTAATAAAAGATGTTGTTTAAAAAACTCGAAAATCCAAAAATAATCTCCTTTAACCTCTTTGTCATTCAATTCTTCTTCTTATCCCTCTATTTTTAATTCTTATGGCGTCATTCGACTATCGTTTAAATCCCCTTTACACGATTAAAGAATGCTCATCTTGTGGAAGTTTGTACAACAAAGGCTATTGTTGTTCAAATGTGAGTTCCGCTGACAAGATTGTTCATGATCCTAATCTGATTTCTTATGATGAAACCCCCAACTTGTCTCAACGACTCCCTAATTGTCCCAATTGTGGAGACCCGGTTGATGGTCTATATTGTCGACCTTGTGCTTTTGTGCGAAAGTGTTTGAATGAAGGTTGGTTTACAATTCATAATGAAAACGAAATTCTAAACACTTCCGAGTCATCCAATGACGATACTAGGTATAATACACACCCCTAGGAGATAGTGATCTGTAAAAAACCACAAAAAACCACAAAAAAGGTATAATACATACCCCTAGGAGATACTGACCTGTAAAATAACACTTTTAATAAAAAAAAAACTTTTTTAGACACCTTTTTTATTTTGTGACCTGTAAAAAACCACTTTTAATAATACTAACCATTTCTCATGTATTATATCGTAATCAAATTCGTAGGACCTAAAGGATGTCCAAATTTTTATTAGTGCACCCCAAGAGCCAATCGTTGTCAAACAGGACCCCGGTAAAAATTCCTCGCAAAGTCCTCCACATATTGACCACAATTGTTGTTACGAGTGTGGTGATTCGTTAGACGATATCTTTTGTCAACGATGTACTTGTAAGTCTTGTGGGAAAGGTGCTCATTATGGTTACAATTGTCCACCGCAAATTCCGATTATCTCTAATCCGGAACCATGCTACAATCAAAACCTTAATGAGATCCTACAAAATTTGCAAAGTTTGCAACAACAATGTCTTTTTGGTACGTGCCAACAATGTGGTTGTAATGAATATGATGGAGTTTGTTTTTATTGTACGGTTGGAAATGGGACACCAATCACTTTTTCAACTCCGTACTCTTCTAACGATTCTCCAAGTTTTGCAAACCACCCCCCACAAAATTTTCAACAGCAATATCCTTGTTGTGAAAATTACGGGGGACCTCATGAAACTTACCAATGTCAACTAATGAATGAAGACTATTATCATGAGCAAAATTCTTGCTACGATCCTAATTCTTTTGGTTTTGGCCTATTTCAACCCCCGAAATATACCGTCAATCATCCAATCTTCAATGCTCGAAATGAGCTTCTCAATTCTCAAAATGAGCTTCTCAATTCTCAAATTAAGCTTATGGAGCAAATGACATCCATATGTGATATGGTTGGTCAATATATGCAAAAGAAGGAAGAAGAAAAGCAAATTACGGAAGATCAAGCGGCTAAAGATCGATATTGGAAGATTCTCATTTGCTACGATGATGACGATGAAGAGGAAAGTTCTATTCCCTTGAAAGATATTATTATTTATGGACTCCCTTCGTGTGTTGCAACCACACCTGTTTTATTAACCGAGGAGCCCGTTGACTCTCTCATAATGGAGGATGAGCATCTTGACACTATTCCGGCAATGGAATCGGACGAAGTAATAAAGTCTAGTGTTGAGGAGCTTGTCCCGATCCCAAGTGAGTCCGAGGGTATTCCTGACAAAATGTGTGATGTGCCTCTTTGTGATAATCCTACCCCTCTTGAAGCTTTCAAAGAACACTCTGAAATTGTCGTCAATTCTAACGATGATTCTACTTCGAGTGATGACGATTCTCCCTACGGTGAGGATATCGATTATGTCGATGCATCACCTCCCGATTCTGAGCTCGTCAGCTTAGAGGTGGTGGAGATTGTTATCCCGGAAGTTGGAGGGATTGATACTGATATTCTTCTAACAATCAAAGACGATATTCTTCGTGAAAAATTATCGAAAATCAATCTTCTCATTGCTAAGATCGAAGCAATTAATTCTAATCCACCTCCATCTTCTGATTTTGTGACCAAGTCTCCCTCCACATTTCTTAACTTTTTCTTGGAGGAGACTAACACCTTTGATAATTCTTTACCCGAATCTGAAACTTTTTGCTTTGATTTGGAAGAGAATAGTAGTGGCAGTACCACTACTCGTTCTGATTATTCTCTTCCGGATTATGAAGCTTTCTATTTTGATGACGATCATATTGAAGAGAAGAGTAGTGGCAATACCACTACTCAGTCTGATATTTCTCTTTCTAAATATGATTCGTTTATCTTTGATCTTTCAAATGATCCGTTTCCTCCTGCCGATAGGAGTGACTTTTATCATGAGGAGTTCGCCGATGAACTCGCTCACATCATATCTCCACCGGAGTATGATTGTTTCTATTTTAAGAGTGAGCCCGATCAGGGTGAGTTAACTAGTATTGTTGACTTCGGGATTCATGAGAACGTTCCTTCAACGAAAAATGTGAATTTACCATTCGAGGATGACCAAGCTTCTCTCTTGACATATGTTGTATGGATCTTTCTTTTTTTCTCACATATCCCGTTACTCCTCTATATCTTCTCTCTTGCGGGAATAAAGATACCATTTTTGACCGGTGTCTCCATTTATCATTCTTTTATGCCGAGTGTATCTCATCGGAGTGGAACTTTCATGAAATTCAATGTTTATCCAAACAACTTAAATGAAAGTCCGATGGAGATTTTATCTTCCACTTGCTCCCCCATGGACCAATGAATTCGGGGTCGAGTCGAGCTTGTGACTCGGTTAACAAAAACAAGGCGCTTCGTGGGTGGCAACCCATGCTTATCTTAGTAGTAATGAATAAGTGTTTTGTGTTGTGAGAGAGGCTCGCCTCTTTCATTTTCCGTGCTGTGTTTTGTGTCGCATGTCCATGATTGCCCAGATTATGAAGACTCTCGTGCTTGTGGTTTGGTCCTTCGATCAATCGAGCTTCACATCCTCAGCTTCATTTGGGAATCCAATATCCTAATCTTATCGACTAACGTTTATCTTTAGCATAATTCATAAACGGCTTAGGATTTAAGTAAAGACCCTTCTTAAAACATTAAGGACAATGTTTAGTTCTATAAAAGTTACGATATATACCCCTTGCATGGATAATTTTTACAAAACATGTCCAAATTGCCATGCAGGCTTATTTTAACCTTTCAATAGACACTTATAAGTTATAATAAACTAAAATATGAAGATTTAACACAACACAAGTTTAAATTAACGATTCGTTACGCTAGGAAGCAAAACGGGTCATATTAGGGTTTTAAAATAAAAACGCACGGGTTTTAAGCTCAAATTCTTTCATGATTATAAAGCACTTTTTTTAGTTAGTTAAGTTATTGGGATAGATTATAATAATAGCTACATAGTTAGCTTTTAAGGATTATAAGTTAATAAACATGAAACTTAGGTTTCGGGGTGTTCTGGTATGGATAATAAAAAAGGTACAACACATAGGTTTTTGAGTTCAAAGCTTTATATTATGATTTTAGCATGATTCATATGAACATTATAAAGGTATGAATACATAATATAAGCTTAGAGAACCTGGTCTTAAGGCTTATTGCTTTAGTTAATGGGTCGGACTCGGGACTTTTAGCTTTGTACGTCTAGAATAAACAACTCCGGGCTTAGTTTCTTAGTTTCTTTTGATTCCTTTCTGTACTTGTGCCTTATTAAGACTGTTAGTGATCTATTAGAGCAAAGGATGCTTCTATGTAAGGGTTATTGGAGGAGGAAGTGGGGGATGAAGAAAAATGAATGAATTTAGGTTCCTTTTTTATAGTCATATGATCTTAAGCTTAATAGGTATGCTTGAAATCTAAGATGGGTTTGTGTACAAGCTAGGTAGGGATGTGGAGAAGCTAGTAGATGTGTTGTATAAGCTAGGAAGTAGTTTGGTGAGGTGTTTTGGTCTTGGTGATGCCTGCGGCTAAACAAGGAAGAACAAGAGAGCATGTGATCAATTTTTAATTATAAATGAAGTAGATATTTGTTTGAGGTGCTTGTAAGCAGCTTAGGGATGAAGTAGCATGGTCATCAAGGTGCTTGATTGCAAGAAAAACTTTCAAATTGGGTCAAAAATGCAAAGGTTTTGATTTCGAGGTTCATTATGGGCTCAATTAGGGTTTTCAGCTTGAATTTCATGTTTTATTGATTAGGAATGTTAGTGTTACTGATTCTAAGACTTATATTAGGATTTTAATCTAAAGGTGATAAGTGGTTTGGGTATAAAATGGGTAGAAATGAGTATACGGGTCAAAGTTACAAATTTTTGATGGGTTTTCTAGTTTTTATTTCTTGTACATTGTTGTTAATATGGGTGGAAATGATGATGAAAGTGATTGAGAATGTTATAATTTATGTTATTACAACTGAATTGAGTGTGGTTTGGGTTTACAATGGATAAAATGAAGAAACGAGTTATGGCTAGAAACTAGCTCGGTTTTAGGGTTTAGGGTTTTGGAATTTGGTTTTGAGTGTAAATAGATGTATGAAAGCCTTATGATAGAATAATTAGGGTTTAAACATATGTATATTGAGTGTATTAGCTTCTACATCAAGTGATGGTGGAAGAAAGCTAGAATGAAAATGGAGTAAAACGGCTATTTTGGAGATCATACTTAATGACTTGTATATTGAGATTTTAAAGGGACTTTGTACTTTGATTTAAGAGATTTTATATTTCAAATTGAGATGTTTATATTCTTGTAAATATCCTTTAGTAGCTTATGCATTTCACTTTAGATATTTAATCCATTCATGGAATTAGGGTTTAGAGGCATACGATAACGGTTTAAAGCCTGTTTTGATATAATGTTGCAAATGGTACCTTAAATGAGTAATGTACTTTGTAAATGTGATATTATGATATTGAATTGATATATTATGATGATTGCTTGAAATATATGAAGATAGGATGGACCACATATGTAGGTTGCCTGAGCCCGTTAACTTTAGTTATGCAAGAAATGTTGCATATTGAGATATTGGCAAAGTAAGTAATGTAATGTAATAAAGCAAAAAATTTCCCTGAAAAAGGTGAGTTCATATATAACTGATAGATTGTACATCATCTAACTTAATAGATGGATATTTACATTTATGAAAATTGTGGGTTGTTATAGTCTCCACCCCTTAAAGAAATCTCGTCCCGAGATTTAATTAGATTTCGAAGAGATGATTGAAAACAGATGAGGATATTTGGCACGAATTTCATCTTCGCGTTCCCATGTGAACTCTGCTCCTTTTTTAGAGTTCCATCGTACTTTGATTATAGGAATACGACTTCGCGTGATTTCACGGTCCATTATCTCCACTGGTTCTTCTACAAAGTTGAGTTTGTCGTCGAGTTGAAGTTCTTTCATTGGAATAATAAGAGATTCATCGGATAAGCACTTCTTGAGATTAGAAACGTGGAAAGTATTGTGGATACTACTAAGCTCTTCAGGAAGCTCTAGTTTGTATGCCACTGGGCCAATTCGTTCAAGAATTTTGAATGGTCCAATGTATCATGGATTAAGCTTTCCTCGTTTTCCGAATCGAAAAATACCCTTGCGAGGTGATACTTTCAACATAACATGATCGCCAACTTGAAATTCCAAAGGCTTTCGCCTTAAATTGGCGTAACTTCTTTGTCGATCTCTTGCAGCTTGCAAGTGTTGACAAATTTGTACGATCCTTTCAGTGGTTTCTTGAATTATTTCTGGTTCCGTAAGTTGAG
>BQNB010179240.1:0-12793 GCA_026074375.1 Tanacetum coccineum | reverse complement strand
TTTGGGACTCTTACTTACTATTATTCATGATTTAAGTGTTTACATGCTAAGTGTTTTGATTTTTGGGTGCAAAATGCTAGTCTGGTCGTTTTTGTTGGAACATGCGACCCACGGATCCACCATATGGTAGATCCGTACGTTGTTTTGGTGGATCTGTGGCTCACCAGTCCAGACGCTAAAATTCATAAAATCACGATTTTTAACTTTTTCTACTTTATCTTATAATCATGCTATATGATACTATATGGGTTTTTGAATCTTAGCTTAAAACACTATTCTCATATTATTTTTCTTGTCACATACATAGCTATCATCGTTATTATGTGTATTTGCACTTGTCTACAAAATTTGTTTTATAGTACATTTCCATAACTCAATACCTTGGTGTCCCAAACAAGTAGGAGCTTCCGACAAGCACTTAGAGAGTGCATCATGTATACATTTAGTTGCATATACTCGTCCAACGGATAATCTAGTTTCGCACTAACATTTTTGGTAGGTTTTTGATAATACCTTAATGCCTCAAATAAGGGGGAGCATTCGTTAAGAAGAAGCATATACGCATTTATCATATATTTCTCCTATTGCTTCATGATATATATATTATTTTACACAAAACTAACCCTTGATGTAGGTTAAGTCTTTGTAAGAAATTTGATCCATGGATTCATTAGCAACCAAGATCAATAATCATAGGAGTGCAAGGAGCTAGGGGGAGCCCAAGGACATCAATGTAGATAGCTCAAAGTTACTTAAAAGATGAAGATTGAAGTATAACTTTACTGGGATTATGCAAGCTCGACTTTCTGGGGAGAAACAAAGTTTAACTCCAAGGACACGCCCTTTTAGGGATGGAATAGTGTTAACGGAGAAGGATCAACGGATTGGAGCATACACCTTTTTGTTTTGACAAAAGGGGGAGAAGGAAGTGTAAACGAGTAACTTTTAAATTTTACTATGTTACAAGTTTACATATTTGTCATCATCAAAAAGGGGGAGATTGTTAGTGCAAATATTACGATATTTAAACTAAACAAGTCCTTTGGTTTTAATAATGACAAACAAGTAACTTGTAATACATAACGTAAAATGTGCAAGTTACGCGTGATCACAACTCATCAACGCATACATTCATCAACACCTCTCGACGTCTCGAGTCTACTCATGCTTCAACAAAAGGTATGAATATGTTTGTTAAGTTGCATTATGATCAACCCATTTAACAAACCATTGAAAATGATTAACAAGTAATTAATCACATTAGAGAATAGGACAATATTAATTACTAGCTTAACTAGACAAGATCTTCCATTTTAGGAATAAATCTTAGAAGATCAAAACATATCTTTCCACTTTAGATAATAGGACAAATTAATTAGTGAATAAGGACAAAACTAATTAATTCTTGTCTAGCTATTTATGGAAATAAATCTTTCATAATCTAACCAAATCTACTAAATATTTCCATATTAAGTTAAGAAATATTTTGTTTCTAGAAGCTTGCACTTAAATATCATTTAAGTACAATTAAGAAGATTTTGTTAAGATTGTGGATAACTACAAAAGACAAAATAACAACTAGTTTTTTTGAATCTCCACACACACGGATCCACCATAACACACGGATCCACCATAACTAGATCTGTGGATCCATGACGGCCAAGATTTGGGTTTTCTATAAATAGCACCCATTTGCTTATCTCTTGACCAACACTTTTCACAACCTTTCTCCCACATTATTACACACATTTAGGGATCATTATAAACAAGTTTTTATAATGTAAAAACACAATGAATCATATCATCAAAACCGCAATAACCCTTGATCATAATGCTTCTAACTTTCATTTTGTTGCAAGCATGATTCTACATGATCCTCCATTCAAACAAGCTTAGAGATCTTGCCATCATCATCCACCACATACCTACATATATGAAGATCTATCATAACAAGCCAAGAGACTTGTCATCTTCATCAATAACATCATGCTTAGTGATCTTGATGTTTTAGATTAGGCTTTTACATCCAATTGACAATTATGTCTTGGATCATCATTATACACATTTGTGTATCAATCATTATACAATAAACTAGATGTTAGATGGTTTATGTGTTTAGGCCATAAAACACAAGGTTTGTTATGTTGGGCCATAAAACATAACGGGTTTGGTTGTATCCGAATTAGGACTCGGTATTTAGCTTAGTACAAGATAAAGTGTAAGTGACGTTAGGTTGGTTCTACCTCGAAGTAGGACTCGATATTTAGCTTGGTACCGGATAAAGTGTAAGCGACGTTGTATGATTTTCTCCCCCTTTAAAGGAGCTTGTTGATCTAGTAAAGTAACACTCAAGTTGGGTACTCGGGGAGTGGAGTAGGGCGAAGAGGAGCTTCGTAGCCGAACCACTATAAATCATCATGTCCGGTTTGCGTTTTCTTTTACTATCGCTTTACATTTATATTTGCCTTTATCGCTTTATATTTATGTTTGCATTGCATCTATGTTTGTGTTGTATATTGTAACACCCCTATTTTTACATATAGCAGCGGAAGCTAATCTGGGGTATTACTTCATGAATCATAGACACAATTATAGAAAATGACTCAAAAGAGACGTTTTTAAAAGATATGTTATCATTCATTTAAAATCAGAGTTTTACAAAGGCAGATCCCAAAATCTAGAAATATTAAGTATGAATGATAACAGGTTTTAGCCATATTCAAGTTCGTGCCACTCTGTGCCATGGTCTGCTTAGTTACCTGAGATAAACATGTTAAAAAGATCAACACAATGGTTGAGTGAAATTCATAGGTTTATGATAAATAGTGTGAACATCATAATTGATAATTGCAATGAGTACAAGTATTATTGCCCTTAGTTTATGAATCACATATATAAACTTAATAGAACTGGGGGTCTCTACCCGAGACATTCTAGGAGTCACTTATCCAAAAAGATGCTAGGAGCTACTATAAAGAGGTATTGGGAGATACTATCCGAAAATATATTGGGAGATACTACCCAAAGAAGTATTGGGAGATACTACCCGAAAAGATATTGGGAGATACTACACAAAGAAATATTGGGAGTCACTATCCTAAGAGATACTTCCATGTACTTAGGCAATAATATATTAGAATAGCATATGGTTTAGAAAACACTTGCATTCATGATTGATTTATAGCATGTATCTCCCTTACGGGTTTTTTTGAAAACAGTTATAGTCATGTAATGTTTAAAAATCCAATAAGTCATTTTATAGCATGTATCCCCCTCGCGGGTTTATAAAACATTCAAAAGATTGAAAATGCGAGGCTATGAATCTCACCTTAACAGTAAGGGAAATTTGATTGATAGCAAAGGTATATGGAATGAAAGTAACGGCTTCGTCACATGCAACCTGGGGTAATATGTCAAGTCTTCGTTTGATTGAATATGTTTTACATTATAATTAATATCATATTTGATTGAATTGTTATGGAGTATTGTATCACCGTTCGGGCCATCATAATTCAGAGGTCATTCAGTAAACGTTTGAGGAGCTAGGGCACTTTAAATCGTAAACCCAACAACTCAGTCAGAACGTAATACCAAGATGAAACCCCTAAATATGAAGCTCCCTAGTATTGTGATACGATATAGATTCGAGACATGATTTTTAAAAGCATATCGATGATGAATTATATTATAGTTATAACATAATCGGTTTTAAGCGTTTTGCTCAATACCTGGAAATGATAAGCACGTCAAGCGTTAATTAAAGTTATGTCTTATAAGGTTTTGAGCACATTTCTACACTTTTTCAAAATGTTGCATTTTAGACCCTTAAGAATGAAAAATGGCAAAATATACCCTTGGATTATAAACTTTTACGAGTTTGGTCCTTCCAGTTTAAAAGATGTACAAAGTAAAACTCATACTTTGGAAAGTGACATAATAGACCCCTATAGTTATAACTTTAGAAATATGGCAAAAATAGCCCTTATATTTATAAGTTTTCAAAAAGTTATGATATATACCCCTATGCATGAAAAATGTATCGTTCTTAGTCCAAAATCCATAATAATGATATTTTTCAATATGAAAAGTAATTTGCAGGTTATAGCTTATTAATATAAGCTAAAATATGAAGGTTTAACGTAACGAAAGTTTAAAATAACGATTCGTTAAGCTAGAAATCAAAACGGAGTCGTTTTAGGGTTAAATTAACAAAAACAGTAGGTTTTAATTCAAATCCCTTCAGACTTGGTTAAAGTGGTTATAATAACATTAGTTTAATTAATTAGAATAGATTATAAAAAACATTTAACTCTTTATAACGATTTGCTTTAAGAAAAAACAAAATTTAGGTTTGGGTGCACAGTTTTGGATCAAAAAGAGGAAAAAGAAATCCATGGTTTTCGTGTTTTAAAACTTTAAAAGAGTATTTGAGGATCATATGAACATTATAAGAGTGTAGGAGCAGGTTATGAAGACTCATAGAACTGGGTTTGAGGGTCGCGTCTTCGGAAGATCAACAAGGAGGAAATCGGGTCAAAAAAATGGGTTAGAAATGTCTGGTAGCCTGGGTTTTTCTTCTTCGGGGCTTCAAGGCTTCAATCCTTCTCTTGATTATTAATCTTGGGACTTATTAGGAACTTATAGAGCAGAGATTTGCTAGTATGGGTTATAGAATAAGATGTGGGGGATAAGTTAGAATGAAAGGTGTTTGTCCCTATTTATAGACGAAATTCACCTTGGAGCCCAATAAACTTAATGCCCAAGATTAGGACGGGTAGAGGTGATATGGAGGAGCTAGGGACTGAGTTGGAGAGGCTAGGTAGTGAGTATGTATGCTAGAAATCAAAGAGAAGGACGTGGATCATCCTTGTGGTGCAGCGGCTGAAGTGGAGGAAAAGAAAGAGATGTGGCCAATTTTGTGACCAAGGACTCAAAGGAGATGCTTGTAAGTAGCTTAGGAAGGAATTAGGAGCATCATTGAGGTGCTTGGATTGCATGGTTAAAGTTTAAAATGAGTCATTTGGAGGGAAAATAGGTGCGGGTTCGCTAGGGCTTATTAGGGCTCGAATTGAGTTTTTAAGCTTGAATTTCATGTACTCTTGTGATATAATGATAGGTATATGTTCATAAGACTTGTATTAAGGATTATTAACAAGAATTGATAGGTGGTTCGGGTTTAAAATGGGCGAAAATGAGTAAAATAGGTCACAGGTTCATATGGTACGGGTTTAGGGTTTTCTTGGTTCTTTTTCATGTACATTGGAGCGATAAGGGTGGATTAATGATCTTAAGGATTGTATTAAGAGATTATATCACAATTTGGTTAATGGTTCGTGATCAAAATCGGTGAAAATGAGTAAACGGGTCGTGTTTTGCAATTAGGGTTCGATTAGGGTTTTCTTTGTTTAATTCTCGTCCATTGTTGTTATAATGATGAAATGATAATGGAATGTGATTTGTAATGTTGTTATTTATGTAATTAAAACTTATTTGAGTAGTGTTTGAGGTTTAAAACGGATAAAGATCAATAAACGGGTCACGATTTAGAAACTAGCTCGGTTTAGGGTTTTCTTGTAATTTCATGAAATGAGAATGAATATGGATTGTAAATGAAGTGTATGACTTGCTTGTAACTTGTACTTTATTAGTTTGTATAAGTTTCTTATGAAAATGGAGGTAAAACGGCTATTCTGAATATCGTGCATTAATGACTTATACATTGTGCTTTAAATGACTTGTACCTTATTATTGGAGGGAAAGTATATTCAAATAAGATGTTATATTACTTGTACATATGCTTTAGTATCTTGTGCATTCACTTTAGATATTAACTTGACATGGAATTAGGGTTTTAGAGGTATACGATAATGGTTTAAAGACTGTCTTGATATAACATTGCAAATGGTACATTATATGAGTAATGTACTTTGTAATAATGATATTAAGATATTGACTTGACATATTATGATGTTTTCTTGGCATATATGTAGATAGGATTTCCATAAGTAGGTTGCGTGAGCTCATTAACTTTAGTTATGCAAGTTACATTGCATATTGAGATATTGGTAATGCAAGTAATGTAATAAAGCGAAAAATTTCCCCGTACAATTATGATCATAATAAAATAGGTTGATTTTGCATTTGATGAAAATTTTGGGTTGTTATAGTCCCCCAACCTTACAGAAATCTTGTCCTGAGATTTAGTTGAATGATGGAGTGTAAAAGTTCAGAGATTTATTCATATGAAGATAATATGAAGTAAGGGATTTTGTTGTTTATATCGGGATCCAAGATTGAAAGAATGTTGTTTGTACGTTTGCGTTATACTTAAGCTATTATTTATATTTGGATTACAAAGAGAAGATCCAAATCTTGTAACTGAGTATTTTATAAATTCATTAGTTCGGAGATTTATTATTTCCTTATTCAATGAAAGTACGTCCTAATTCATTTCTCAAGATGACGATTTAAATCATCCTTCTAAGTACAAAAATATGGATATTAAAATGTGATATACAGAAATGATATGATTGTCTCAAAAGTATAGAAGGTATATGTGAAGAATAATGAGTCATTAATTGCAATGATGTCCTTTATCTATCGTTTTTTCAATGATAATAAGGTGTTTAAAGGTATGAGGGGAGTTATAATAGAGTTAATGGAATTGACCAAACGATGTCAAGTTTTGATTTCACAGATATCAAGATTGTAACGGAAATCATCACTACTTTATTATTTATGGATAAACTTTTTCTTATTCTTCTTTCATAGTATGTGGTGGGATTCTAGATAAAAGTAATAGATGACAAGGATAATAGATTGGTATTTAAACTTATGAAGTGTGTCCCATAACATTCTTCATATATAATTGATGGCGATCTTGGATATCTTCAAGGGTCATTTTTAAATCAGAAATCCCAAAGCAAACAAAAGCAATCTTGTATCTCTGTCCCATATGCTTCTTTTGTAGTTTAAGTATCTATGTACGGGCTTCCTTAAGTTTGGTTTTTTACTTCATCAAAATCTCTTGGTATGATTATCACATGAAACATGTCTTTCTTCCATTTTCTCAATGCGGTGAAAAGAAAGTTCTTCTAAGTAATATAAAATGTCTTTGATTTGTTTCTCATGATGCTTCAGATGTTCCTTGATAGAACTTTTTCCTATTTCAAATATCTGAGGTGGGGTAGGAGTATAGACTGAGAAAGATGGTGGTTCTAGATTATAGGCTTGCTTCCGGGATGAATTAGATAACGTAGTTGAGGATAAAGATGGGGAATGGATTTGCTTCTTAGGTGGTAATAATTCTTCAGAAACAAAGAAATATCGGGGATCAAACAGTAGTGATGGTGGTAATACCGGAGATGGAGTTAAAATAACTGGTAGAGTAATAGGATCTGGTGGTGGAATATGTCATTCTTTAGCATAAAATGCTTGCACGTCCTTCAAATACGGATTATTATAGAAAAGTAAGGATGTTGGTGGGATCATATCATCCTTAGAATCTTCTGAAGAGTTAAAAGAAGTGCTTCCCGATGTAGGTGATAAAGTCGAAGTATAGTTATGAATATTCATAGTGGAAAAAGCATTTTCCATATCAAAAACAGATGAAGTGATAGTAGAATGAGGGGACGAAGACATGACTGTAATAATCCAGTAGAAATAACATAAGTTATAATAATCTAATAGTGATGTATTGTCTACCATGGAAATTTCTTACACATATTATTCTGGAAACAGCAGTGGCGCGGAGGACATTGATGTCTTAGAAAAGTAGTTATAGTTAAGGTTTTAACCTTGTTCTCTATAACTATGGTGCTGATACCACTCTGTAACACCCTCATTTTTACATATAGAAGCGGAAGCTAATCTGGGGTATTACTTCATGAATCATAGACACAATTATAGAAAACGACTCAAAAGAGACGTTTTTAAAAGATATGTTATCATTCATTTAAAATCAGAGTTTTACAAAGGCAGATCCCAAAATCTAGAAACATTAAGTATGAAAGATAATAGGTTTTAGCCATCTTCAAGTTCGTTCCACTCCGTGTCATGGTCTGCTTAGTTACCTGAGATAAACATGCTAAAAAGATCAACACAATAGTTGAGTGAAATTCATAGGTTTATGATAAATAGTGTGAACATCATAATTGATAATTGCAATGAGTACAAGTATTATTGCCCTTAGTTTATGAACCATATATATAAACTTAATAGAACTGGGGGTCTCTACCTGAGACATTCTAGGAGTCAATTATCCAAAGAGATGCTAGGAGCTACTATAAAGAGGTATTGGGAGATACTACCTGAAAAGATATTGGGAGATACTACCCAAAGAAGTATTGGGAGATACTACCCGAAAAGATATTGGGAGATACTACCCAAAGAAATATTGGGAGTCACTATCCTTATGAGAGTTTCTTACATGTACTTAGGGCAATTATATATTTGAATAGCATATGGTTTAGAAAACTTGCCATTCATGATGATTTATTATAGCATGTATTACTCCTTACGAGTTTTTTTGAAAACAGTTATAGTCATGTAATGTTTAGAAATCCAATAAGTCATTTTATAGCATGTATCCCCCTCACGGGTTTATAAAACATTCAAAAGATTGAAAATGTGAGGCTATGAATCTCACCTTAACAGTAAGGGAAATTTGATTGATAGCAAAGGTTATTTGGAATTAAAAGTAAACGGCTTGTCAACACGCAACCTGGGGGTTTAAAATATTTTATCTTTTTGGACTATGTTCAAAGTATTCGGTTTTTGAGTTGAATTTGTTTTTCATTATAATGGATATCATCTTTGAGTGAAATTGATATGGGTGTCTTGTTATCACCGTTAGGGCCATCATAATTCAGAGGTCATTCAGTAAACGTTTGAGTGAGCTAGGGCACTTTAAATCGTTAAAACCCAATCAACTCAGTCAGAACGTAATTCCATAGATGAAACCCCTAAATTATGAAGCTCTCTAGTTATGTGATTCGATTTAGATTCGAGACATGATTTTTTAAAAACATAGCGATGATGAATTTATATTATAGTTATTAAGATAATCGGTTTTAAGCGTTTTGCTCAATTAACTAGAATTGATAAGCACGTCAAGCGTTAATAAAGTGATGTCTTATAAGGTTTTGAACACTTTTCCATACACTTTTTCAAAAATGTTACATTTAGACCTTAAGATGAAAAATGGCAAAAATTACCTTGATTATATAAACTTTTACGAAGTAGTTTGGTCCAGTTTGGTCCTTCTAGTTTAAAAGATGTACAAAGTAAACCTTGTACTTTGGAAAGTGACATAATAGACCCCTATAGTTATAACTTTAGAAATATGGCAAAAATAGTCCTTGTATTTATAAGTTTTCAAAAAGTTACGATATATACCCCTATGCATGAAAAACGTATCGTTCTTAGTCCAAAATCCATAATAATGATATTTTTCAATATGAAAAGTAATTTGCAGGTTATAGCTTATTAATATAAGCTAAAATATGAAGGTTTAACGTAACGAAAGTTTAAAATAACGATTCGTTAAGCTAGAAATCAAAACGGGTCGTTTTAGGGTTAAATAACGAAAACGCGTAGGTTTTTAATTCAAATTCCTTCAAGACTTGATAAAGTGGTTATAATAACATTAGTTTAACTTAATAGAATAGATTATAACAACATTTAACCATTATAACGATTTGATTTAAGAAAAACACAAAATTAGGGTTTCGGGTGCACGGTTTGGATCAAAAAGAGAAAACGCATGGTTTTTGAGTTTTAAAACTTTAACAAGAGTATATTTAGGATCATATGAACATTATAAGAGTGTAGGAGCAGGTATGAAGATCATAGAACCTGGGTTTGAGCTTTGAAGATCAACAATGGAGGAAAACGGGTCGAAATGGGTAGAAACGCTTCGTACGCCTAGGTTTTTCTTCTTCGGGGCTTCAAGGCTTCAATCCTTCTCTTGATTATTATTCTTGGGACTTATTAGGAGCTTCTTGAGCAGAGATATGTTGCTAGTATGGGTTATAGAAGAAGATGTGGGGGATGAGTTAGAATGAAGGGTGTTTGTCCCTATTTATAGTCGAAATTCACCTTGGAGCCCAAGAAACTTAATGCCCAAGTTTAGGACAGGTGGGGGTGATGTGGAGGAGCTAGGGACTGAGTTGGAGAGGCTAGGTAGTGAGTATGTAAGCTAGAAATCAAAGAGAAGGATGTGGATCATCCTTGTGGTGTCGCGGCTGAAGTGGAGGAAAAGAAAGAGATGTGGCCAATTTTGTGACCAAGGACTCAAAGGAGATGCTTGTAAGCAGCTTAGGAAGGAAGTAGGAGCATCATTGAGGTGCTTGGATTGCATGGTTAAAGTTTAAAATGGGTCATTTGGAGGGAAACTAGGTGCGGGTTCATTTGAAGTGGGTTAGGGCACGGTTTGAGTTTTTATGCTTAGATTTCGTGTACATTTGACTTGTAATGATAGATTAAGGTTTATAAGACTTGTTCTAAGAGTTACTAACAAGAATTGATAGGTGGTTCGGGTTTAAAATGGGTGAAAACGAGTAAACGGATCAAAAGTTCAATTTAGGGTTCGATTAGGGTTTCTTGGTTTTATTCTGTGTATAATTGAAATGAAATGATGAAATGATGATAGAATATGATTGATAATGTTGTAATTTAAGTTATTACAACTTATTTGAGTGTTGGTTGAGGTTTAAAACGGATAAAAATCAATAAACGGGTCACAGGTTACTATTTAGCTCGGGTTAGGGTTTAAAGGTAAACGTTTAACGTTTAAAGCCTGTTTTGATATAACATTGAAAATGGTACATTATATGAGTAATGTACTTTGTAAAAAGGATATTAAGATATTGACTTGACATTTGCTTGACATATATGTAGATAGGATTGCCATAGATAGGTTGCGTGAGCTCGTTAACTTTAGTTATGCAAGTTGCGTTGCATATTGAGATATTGGTAATGTAAGTAATGTAATAAAGCAAAAAATTTCCCTGAAAAAGGTGGTTCATACATAATAGATAGATAGTACATTGCATCTAACTTAATATATGGATATTTACATTGATTAAAATTATGGGTTGTTATAGTCTCCACCCCTTAAAGAAATCTCGTCCCGAGATTTAGTTAAAAGTTGTAGTGGTATTGTTTGGGAATAGATGTAGGTACTGGGCATGAATTTGATCTTTATGTTAGGATAATCAGGTCACAAGTCCATGTGTGTGATGCATTTATAATTATGTTACACACCATAATTATAATTTCCTCCTTTCACAAGTCTACTTATTTTCAAGACCACACCTCTTGATGACAACTAATAGAATTTCTCCAAATCTTGATATATCTTGTCAGAACCTGGGTGGATGGAATACTTCAATTTATGGGACCTGTGGATTATGGGCCCACTATGCTTCTGCTGTGCTACTCTGATTACACTCTAATTTGGTTTTTCGGGAAACTAGTTTATAAAATTTAAGGATTCATTAAAGGGATAGTCGGGTGGTGATGTAGTTGACCTAACCGGTGATGAAGATCTTACTGATGAAGATGGAGATATTGGAATGGGTGATTCAACAGGTGTCTCAGCATCTTTAGGTGGTGAAATCTTCTCGGGAAGAAAGAAATCTTAGGAATCAACATCGGTAAAGGTACAATAGCTGGTGGAGTAATAATAACTTGAGGTGGTGGAATGGTATCATATGCTTGTATGATCTTCATATACGGATCATCATGAAAAAGTGAGATAGATAGTGTGGATAAAAGATCTTTAGGTAAATCATCTAAAAAGTTAGGAGAGGTGTTTCCTAGTGAAGCCAGAGAATAGTCTGATAAAGTCGGGATATAGTCAGGAGAATGTGTAGAGGAAAAAGTATCCTCAACATCGGAATCAGATAGGATAATAATAGGATATATATATTTGGGAGTAGACATAATTCTGTATAACAACTCAGTGTAAATAACATAAGTTATTTATATAATAGTATAGTAGTTATGTATTTTTACATACTATTCGGAAAAAGTAGTGGCATCTACACAATTCAGGGAATGTAGTGGCATGGAGGACATTGATGGCAAAATAAAAGTAGTTATAGTTAAGGTTTTACCCTTGTTCTCTATAACCGTGAGCTCTGATACCAATCTGTAACACCCCCATTTTGGACATATAGCAGCGGAAGCTATTCTGGGGTATTACTTCATGAATCACAAACACAATCATAGAAAACGACTCAAAAGAGACGTTTTTAAAAGATACGTTATCATTTATTTAAAAATCAGAGTTTTACAAAGGCGGGTCCCAAAATCTAGAAACATAAAATGTGAATGATAACAAGTTTTAGCCATCTTCAATTCCATGCCACTCTATGCAATAGGTTGCTCAATTACCTAAGATAAACATGCTAAAAAGGGTCAACACAAAGGTTGAGTGAAATTCATAGGTTTTTAGTTATAATAATTGAGTACAAGTTTAATAGTGGGTTACGTTGTTATACATCCATAAGTGTAATAATTTTAATGAGTACAATTATTATGGAAATCAGTATTATTATGGAAAACAACATTATCATGGAGAACAGTTGAATGCAAGTCATCATAATGGTAATAATTGCAACGAATACAATTATCATGGAAAAATGGTAACATTATTATTGCACTAAGCTCATGACACCAATATGTTAACATGGACATCACCGTAGTGACATTGGTTGGGGAACAGATCTCCCCGTGGAAAGGTAACTTGTCAAGATTACCCATTATATCAAAGATAATGCGTTTGGCT
>BQNB010179239.1:0-12793 GCA_026074375.1 Tanacetum coccineum | reverse complement strand
CTAAGGCGGCGCCAAGGCGCGGCGTCTACGTTACGAAATAGACTAAGGCGTCGACTCTAGGCGTGACGTGAGTTGAGACGTGAAAAGGCGGGCAAATGCGTAAGGCGTGACGAGTTTTTTTTGAAGTGTTTAGATGATTTTTTAAAATTTGAGATTTGGACTTGGATTTACTAATATTTTGAATTGGAGCTTGAATTTAATAAAATTTACTGTTTATATAATTATAAAATATGATATAAATCTATAAATAATTTTTGCCTTCTTAAGTCACGTCATGTCGCCACGCCTCACGCTGCTTGAGGCTCACGCCTCACGCTATTTATAACCTTGATATTATGTTATATATACTTTGAGTTAGATAAAAAAAATGTTTAGTGTGACATTTTTAGTGTCATACATAGGGGTAGAAACGAGTCAAGCCGCTCGTGAAAAGCTCGAGATCGGATCGGTCAAAAAGCTCGAACGAGTCAAGCCTAAACGAGCTCGAGCCCGAGTTCGAGCCTAAGTTTGGGCTCAAATAATATTCGAGCTCGAGCCCGAGCTTTGCATACAAAGATCGGTTAGGCTCGCTAGCCTAAACGAGCCCTAACAAATATATACGTAATCTAAAAAAGTTACGAGCTCGAGCTTAAAAAAACAAACGAGCTCGAGCCTAGTATGATTAACGAGCCTTTAAACTTTAATTCCTTTAACACATTATATCATTTAGTCGAGCCCGACCGAGCTCGAGCTTGTGAAAATTTTCACGAGCCTAGCTCGAGCTCTAAATATGAGTCTCGAAACGAGCTCGAGCTTTATATATATAAACGAGCAAATTTTTAGCAATATTTTTGTGTAGAATTATATTGTTAACGTCAAAGATGCTCTAATTAGAAGTTGGAACTACTTGAAAAACACAAAAAACACATACAGTGCGGATAATACTTTGTAGAAAATTTGGATTATACTGTTTCACATGTATTTTGAACCAAGAACTAGGGACATTGAAAACCTAGGATCACAATTCACGTACGACATCAAAAGATCGAGTCTCGAATGCAAGGAATCTATACCAACCGGAATAATACATTGTCCCTGCCAACTCGAATTGCTCATATCCAAAACAACATTCAGCAACCTTTGTCTCTCTCTCATGAGACAAGTTCAAGTTGACTTTTTGTTTATCAGTTCATATAAGCCAAATTATTTCTATGTTGGAGTAAGATATGTTTTTTCAAGGTGGTTACAACTTACAATATAAAGTTCTAACGACAAAGTTTTAATAGACGTATTAAGGGGACAAGTTGTGTCACTAAGTCTAGAGACCAGATGACTAGTTACCATGGATGATGGATCAATGCGCTCTCGTGTTTTATTATAATAAAAGAAATTTGCATTCTATACTAACGATTCAATTCAAGTTTTGTTTTGTGCAAAACCATCGTGTTATGTATAGGTTAACTGGTCATTTTTCATGGGTTAATAACATTCAAATATTAACATGCACACGGGTTGATCATGTCAAACTTGTTACGATCTAGAATTACACGATTAAAAATATTAGAAGATGAGAGTAGAAGCTGTTAAGAACTTAAGATTGAGATTCTATGTAAGATTGTTTTTGTTTTTGCAAGATTAGAATCGTAAGACCAGATCGAAATCGTAAGATGCCACCAAAGTGTCTTGTCTTGCTAATAGTGTATTGTCTTGCTAATAGGCGTTGATGGATTGATAATTTTAATTTCTATTGATATCAAACACTCTTTAATAAGATAGCCAGTGTTGCAAAAAAAGCCTACAAATCCGATTAATCGCCGCCTAGGCACTGCTAGGTCACCAACCTTTATGATTTGTGCAAATCAGTCGAACAAATCGGTCAACTGGTCAACGGAGGTCAACGACGATCAATGATGGTCAAAACTTACCGAAAACCTGGAGTCTTGCCGGAAAATACACAAAACTCCAGTGAACAATTGATTTAGTTACTTTAATAGCGTTTATATCTCATTACAAGTAGTGTTTGTTTTTTTAATCTTTTTTAGAAGTACCCAAAATTCGTCGAAAATGCCCAAAACTCGTAAGAAATACCTAAAACCTGTCGAAAATGCCAATCTGATTAATCATCAGTAATCCCGGCTTATGAACGATTAAAGCTACAAGGGGATTCGACGTCCAACTACGATAATTCTGGTTTTTGCAACCTTTAGTTAGCCATGAGAAAAATTTTGATTGTTCAAACATCATAATAATAAAAAATATGAAATACATTTAATATGTTCAAGTTTTCATAGCTAAATAAACAATTTAGTGAGATAGGCAAAAGAAGAATACATGGTTCGTGTACATGCAAAAAATGATGAGAAAATTTGGGGTTTCAATTATATTGATTAAGGTGGATGTGAATGAAAATTAGGGCTTTTAATTATGTTAAAAATGATGAGTATGTAGTGGGTTTGTAAATAAAATTTTGATTTATAACTGTTTTGGGGTTACATTTAAGGGTTTTTATGGAATTGATCAACTGGTATCTTGGCGGGGCAACCTCAATTAGAGAGGGGATGTAGCCATGGCTAGTATTTGGTTTTTTCTTTTTAATTTGTAGACTTGAGCTTCATATACGGACACCAGTATATTGGTAGGGCAGTCTTACCCAGATTGAGGCTGCAGCCATGACTTGTATTCGGTTTTGTTTTACGTTTACTGACCTGAGCCTTACGTGTGTTGATATGTGAGTATATCAGTGGGATATCTAGAATAATTGTTGCTTCATGTATGCTAATGTTTAGAGTTGAGGTTTAATTGAGGTTGTTAAACGGACATACTAAGACTATACGTACTTGTTTTTCTACATATACGTCATATGCTTCGTATCTGTACTATGTATCTTTTATTTGGAGTATTGGTGTAGAACTATTACGATGTTCAATATTCGGCTTCAAATAAAGATACATGGTACATATGTGGATCATGTGTCGTCTATCTTTAGTCTGTGTCGAATACTGATCTATACTTATGAGGTGTTCGTCATAATGACATTTCCTGAATAAATTACTTGAGGCGATGATGATTGGTATATGCATATCTATACTCCAAAAGCATAATTTACCGACTTCGTTATCTTGGCAGGGCAACCGGGCTCTATCTACGGTTGCAGCCAAGGACTACGTTTGGTTTCGGTGCTGTATAAGTAGACCTGAGTCTCATTGGTAATTGTTAATTTTATTAATTAGAATGTTTTACGAGTATTATACCAAATGGTGTTTGAAACGACGCCATTTCAAAAAGGCCCAATATTGTTGCTTGTAATTGGGCTCTCACAACTCGCCTCAGTGTTTGTTTAATTTTTTGGGGGATTAGTTTGACTGTCTTTCAACTCTAAATCATTCTAGAATTCGTCCGTGAATAACTACTCAATGTTTAACATACTTTGATCGTGGTTTCGTTTGACCCGCCTGATTATTCATTTTTTAAGTGTGCTTTTTGGTGCCTGTATGTGAGTTAGTTGTGAATTTGATGTTGCATAGAATGTGTGTTGTTGTGTATTTTGGTAACTATACGTGACTAAATTAATGTTGTTGATGTTTGCATGCGAATGTAGGTTTCGTTGTTTGCTTTGACTTTGATGTGTACATGATGTGTTTGCTTTTATATGAGTTTCGTGCAACGACGATTTCTAAAATGAATTAAATGTGGAAATGATGATGGCCGCCTGCCTTTATACACTTTAAAACCGTATTTTACCAAGACCGTTACCTTGGCGGGCCAGCCTGACCATAACCATGGTTGCAACCACCGTTGGTCTTTGATTTCGGTAGTGCATATGCAAGCATGAGCCCAGTTGTGTAACGTGCATGCATCTCTATGTTATATGTCAGTTCTTTATTGGTACCGGTATCTTGGCCGGGCAACCTGACCCAAAGTACTTAAGTACCGTTGCAGCCATGGCTGATGTTTTTGCCTATCCTGATGTTACAACATGCCTGAAAAACGGCCTAATTTGAAACGACGTCGTTTTGTACGGCATTTGATGTATCTCTTATGATGGTATCCACCATACACATGACTTTTTCCACTTTGGCGATATGTTTGGTGGTTTATGCGGCAATATAGTTGGGCCAGCATTTTTGTTTACACGTGCCCTAGTTTTCCTGATTGTGTAACACATGCTGTCATAAACGATGTCGGGTGAAGGCTATACACAGCAGGGTCAAGCCCTTTACTTCAGGTATGTCTAAAAGTGTTTGTTTTTTTAAATGTACTGTTTCCCGGGTTGTGATGATTCGCTAGATCGCTTTTTCTAAATTTAGTAAACTAATTCATACATTGCGCGAAATCTGAGTCGTGCCACACCAAATTATTGTACGTTTTTTTTGTATTTTATGATGTTTGATTATCATCAACTGCGCGTAGTGATATCGGTGTGAGGAGGGTGGGAAAAATAAGGAGAGGTTATCTACGAGGATTGTGACCGGAGATCGTGCTAAGATCCACCCGGTCATCATAGGGAGCCTTTATACTATTTCTCTCATCCTCTTCACACCGACACCATTGTGTCCACTTGCGTTCTTATCCTAAATACAAAGACGTTCAGTTTTGCAGGTTGTCGTTCGCTGAATTGATGAAGGTCAGTGCAGCCTACCTAAGTCTTGCGGTTGCAGTTGTGACAGTTGTCCCTCTTGAAAAAGTTACTTGTAGCGATGTTGATCATTAACTGCATTCATATATCTTGAGAACATGAGTTACCAAAATCGGTATCTTGGCGAGGCAACCTGATCCTAATTATGGTTGCAGCCAACGTCGCCATTTGGTTTCTGATAAGATCGTTTATAGCTCAAGATTGATTAGATCTTATATATCTAGGATGAACAATAACAATGATTGATAACACGCAGCGGAATAATAAAGAACACAATCAAAGTTATCACAAGGTTTTCTTTATTGAACGTTTCCCTATTACCCCAACTATAATTTGGGGCTACACCAACTAACTATGGTGTACTATTCGACTCTCATCAGTCGACTTGCTATCTAACTATCTAGACTCTCATTGGGAGAGCTCTAGTTTTCTATGGATATCTAAACCACACGCCTATGATTCTCTTTATATAGAGAGATATCAAGGCTTACAACAGAAGATAAGAACAAACAATATATTTAAAACATTTAAGAATATCTTCTAATATCTTCTGTATCTTTATCATTATAAGGAGATCTTCTGATATCTTCAAAATCTTTATCTTTATCTTCATATTCTCCACCAGCTTAAAGATTTCTTTAATTACAATTTTAGTCCTTTTGTTTCATTCTTTTATTCATTTTGTCTTATCAAATCTAGAATGCCAACAATATTCCCCTATTTGATGATGACAAAACAAACAAAGTCGCGTACGAACTTCCCCTTAACCAGAGAAGTTGAGATGTACTTATCTCTCTAAATGAAACAAAATCTTCAATGCTTCCCCTTGACTTAAGATCTCCTTGAACATGTCACCACACATAATAAGCTGCAAATCAATAAACTTGTACCCTTCTTCCCCTTTTTGTCTTCATCCAATAGGGGTCTTCTGTCGATATGCAACTTTGATCAAAACAGCTACAAACCATATACCACAACTACTAATCCAGCCTTCCAATACTCAAAATACTCGCCATGAAGCATAATACGAAAAATGACTTTGATCGGTAGAAATATAAACTAGCAGTAGTAATAAATGACTAGCAGTAGTAACGAAACACTTCCCCTCAAGTGGTGCATGTAGACGGTTAAATATTTAATCAATAAGCTTTCCCTGAAACCAATATGTTTACCATCTCTTGAATCTCGAACTCTGTAGGCTCTATGTAGTGATCACTGATGAAGAAAACCGAGTATAACGAATTTGATGAAGAAGCAGAATCTCCCAAACTTGTGTCTTATGTCTTGCACTATCCACGTGACGTCGAACTTATAAATATAAGTAGACCGCAACCTCTTGACAAAAACCTCATCTTTTATGAGACACATACTAAGTGATAGCAAATGTGATCATTGAGCACCTATAAGAAAAATCACACACCTTTGCTAGATTTTGACAAGTCTTCGTCACACCATTGTAAGCACAAACAAGTTATCTTTAAAGTCGATGTCCTGCCATAAACACGACTTTAAGATATGATAAGGACACATATCTGTGAAACCCAACTATAACATCAAATAAGCAATATTCAATTGTCTTCGTAATCACATCTTCAAATAATCTCCAAAAAAATGAGCCATAAATCAATGAGAATAAACTATTTGAAAAATAGTTCTGTCCGAGATCTGAATCCATCCAAAAACCAAGTATTGTCTGATATCGGACAAGCCTAGCAGTACAAACTGCTTTATTAGACAAATCTGGCAGTATTAAAGCTCAAACCCAGCAGTATTAATCATGAATGCTTGAACAGTACAAACTTGAACAATATTATAAAGCAAAGCTGTTTCCAAGGAACATATGCCACTCGAACTTCATAGTACTCCATACACCCAAATAGTTGTAATGGCACATCCAATGGCAGTATTAAAAACCATGAAGCCCAATTGTATCAATAAAGCTCATGATAACCATGATCACACCTTTGCCACTTTTTCTGTATAAATCACTCCAAATCATGCGTACTTGAATCCCAATAGCTCATGCTCAAATAGTAGTAAATCTTTGTGCTCCAAACAGTAATGATATAACCTTATCATGGTTCGAACCCTGATGTTATCTTCTTCTTGCTGCTGTCGAACAGTACTAACTCCTTTCTTTTGCACTAGCAGTATTAAAATATAGAAGGCAGTACTAAGAATTCAAAGTGGGCAGCACTAATACTCGAACAAACAGTATCAAAATCTTTCAAACAGTTTTATCCTTTTGAAACAGCACAAACCTCTTTTGAGCCCAAGTTCTTTTCACGTGCCCAAACAGTATACATAATATTGTTTTATTACTATACTCGAATAGTATTTATAACTTTTGAAGCATGAATATCTTCCAAATATATACACCACGTGAATTCATAACAGCATTAAACCACAAACTGTTATATCATTCTGAACACAATCACGAACCATATCTTCATAATATATACACATATATTTTCCAAATTTACAGTGCATGAATTCATTACCAAAAGATCATCATGTTACCTCTCCTTTATACGTTCTAATAACAGCAGTAATACATACCTGCTGTCCTTCTTATTCGTAACGAAACAACCATATTAGCAAGAACATGATTAGGGAGAATCAACATCAATTACGCACAAACCCTAAAAGTAAATTAGGGTTTACTTGGTTCGCTTTTCAACAAGCAGATTCATGGAGCGACATAATAGGATCATTAATCGTAATGCCACATAAACCTTGTACAATCCTAGATCATGAGCCCACTGGCTCTGATACCAATTGATAAGATCGTTTATAGCTCAAGATTGATTAGATCTTATATATCTAGGATGAACAATAACAATGATTGATAACACGCAACGGAATAATAAAGAACACAATCAAAGTTATCACAAGGTTTTCTTTATTGAACGTTTCCCTATTACCCCAACTATAATTTGGGGCTACACCAACTAACTATGGTGTACTATTCGACTCTCATCAGTCGACTTGCTATCTAACTATCTAAACTCTCATTGGGAGAGCTCTAGTTTTCTATGGATAGATATCTAAACCATATGCCTGATAATCTCTTTATATAGAGAGATATCAAGGCTTACAACTTGGTTATGGGGATTACAGATTTGCTGGCTCTTGAGTTAGAAAATGAGTTTTCATAGTGTATTTATGAATAGGAAAAAGTGATTTAGAAAATCAGCCTTTGTATGATAGGTTTGTTTCAGCAGAAGGAATGCATGCTGTTCCCCCACCTATGACAGGGAATTACATGCCATCTGGACCTGATATTGAAATAGATTACTCATAATTTATATATGGTCCAAAACAATCTTAAACTAGTAAATCTGAAACCCAAACCAGTGACTTTGATACTTGTGAATTAGATTGTAGTGTTGAAACACATGAATCTTTGCCTAAACCAACTGTCAATGAACCCAAAGTAGTAAGTCAACCTAAGGTTTGGTCTGATGCTCCTATCATTGAGGAGTATGAATCAGATAGTGAAGATGAGCATGTGTCTCTACCAACAGAAGAACAGGAAACACCTAGTTTTGCTAACCAGCAAGTAAAAACTCCTAGGGAAACTGTAAAGAATCAATTCACATATAGTAAAAATCCTAAAGTTGACAAAAAGGGTTGGGATATGGGTTTACTACAAAAGCATGTTTTGTATGTGGAAGTCTTAGTCATCTTATCAGAGATTGTGATTTTCATGAAAAAAGGCTGGCCTAAACAGTTGACTAAACAAAAGAAGGCAAGATAATGTACAAAGCCAGAATAAACCAGTTTGGAACAAGTGCAAGAGTAAATCATAAGAACCCAATTTGTTCCTACATCTGTACTAAACTCGAACTGGCAATTTCCAGGTTAGTTATGCTTGAGCTAGCAGGTACTAACAATGTTGTTCTGCTAGGACATAATTTTAAAGTTCAGGCAGTACTAACTAATGTGCCAGGAAAAATAGTACTGTTATACCTTTGTGAATATAAGTTTGACCATAAGCTATTTTTCATAAAACTCATTCATCCATTTAGAGGGCCTTTTATAACACAATAGAACTTAAAGCCACGTGTAACAAAGAAAAAGTTCAATATGCTGGGGTTAATTCAGTTTGGTTTTTTGGGCCAAAATAAAGACACTATTGTTAAGACCTCAGTAGGTTGTAATTGGAGAACCAAAAGGTATTATTAGAATAGAGTCTCCAAATACAATAGTGGATCAATGACAAGGACAAATGTATATTTTAGAGATCCGCAAGGCAGACTCAAGTCAGCAATGGCTTGGGTCCCCAAGAGAAACTAATACTATTGGTTATATATACTTAGTGCTGCCAGTACAAATGTTAGTACTGTTAGTATAGAAGTTAATACTATTAGTTATACTCAAAACTGCTTAGTATAATTACTGTTGTTGTTTAGTGACAAAAAATGCTTATAGATTCTGTTTTCTTTGTTGTTGTTTCTATATTTTTGCTAGGTAAAGAATAGTCTTAAATGAATCTGTTATGAAATCCATAGTTTTTAGGGATGAGATTGAGATAAAGATTGCCTTCGTTGATGAAGTCTCAAGTAATTAATGCTGTTGGTTCGTGATTAGGTGCAAGATTAGTATTGTTTGTGTACTTAATACTGCTAGCATTAAAAAGCAGTTGGTTAATACTACTCGAGTTAAACATTAGTACTGCTCGTTGGTGTCATTAGTGCTGCTCGTTTGGTATTAGAGTTTGTGTGGTATCAAATAAGCAGTTACTAATGCTAGCTTTAAGTTTAATGTGCTAGTATTTACCGATATCGGGACAACACACATTTTGGTTCTCGGTTGTATTTTAGTCAATTGGTATTACATGCAGTTTGTTCTAAACTGGATTTTTTTTATTTAGCATGTTTATATGGAGAATATGATGATAAACTGAGGTTTGGTTTGTGTTGGTTTAATCACCACACAACAAATGGGTCTTCAGTTCACATGCTTTAAGAGGATTTTGATATGGCTTAGGCCTGTATTGGCTTTCGGCTTGTGGTAAAGACTTCTCAAATAATTGTTTATGGTTACAATTACCAAAATTGAAGGGTTCTCATACTCAACTTGCATTCTTGGTTTAGAGGTTGGCTAGTCGGGTTAAACAGTTATTGGTAAAGGACTACTAAATCTGTTGTTAGTTGATAGTTTGCTAAAAACTATATGGTTTATCAATGCACATGTTATGGCAATAAAGCATGGATAGTCCAAAAGCAACGTATTTTGGTAATAGACAAAGTCAATTCTTGATGGTAGATTGTTTACCAAAAACTGTATGGTAATCTACTCACCATATTTTGCAATAAAGTGTGGACTATCAGAGCAAAACAGCTACTGGGTAAAGGAAAATCAAATCTGTTTATGGTGTTGTTTGCCAAAAACCTACATAACACTTTGTTGATGTTGCTGTGTACGGCTGTGATGCAGAAAGAGATGAGAGCAAATTCAAGATTGAAAGCGAATAGTTTTGATATGCTTACAATAAATCACAAGCGATGATCATAAAGATAAAGAATGGCAGTCCAAGAAGTGCTTGGATACAATACTCAAAAGATCAATAAGGAAGAAACTTGAAGTTAACAAGTGAAGTTCAAGTTAGGGGAGGAGTTGTTTAGGAAGTTCTGTAATCAATTTTTACATGGTTCATGATTTGAGAATTTAAAGATTCTCAACATAACTGTATGAATCAAACAATGAGAATTGTTTCAACGTTCAAACATTTCCCCCCCCCCCCCCCCCCCCCCCCCCCCCCCCCCCCCCCCCCCCCCTGGGGGGCTGCTGATAAAAAGTTGACAATGAAATAATTTATTAAACCAAAGAAGTGTTTGAAGCATCCTCCTGGAGATTAGAGAAGCTTTTTATGAAGAAATTAATGATTAATCTGATGTAATATCAAGTTTAGGGAGGTTGTTGGGAAATTAATAAGTATTCTTAATACTGTTTAAATAATAATGTTACTAGTCTATGATAAGAAAGAGAAGTTTCAAACCTAAAGACCGTTTAATGTTGATTGAAGACATTAATGATGATTGAAGACTTTATGTTGATTGAAGACATTAATGATGAGTGAAGACTTTATGATTGAAAACATTAATGTTGAGTTATTATGTTGATGAAGAGTTACAACAAGATGGAAGAACACATTAATGCTAATAGTTAGTTACATGGTTTATTAGAAAATGCATTAATGTATATTAAATATATTGAATGGTTTGACTAGGAATTATGGAAACCATTAATAGTTTGATGTAGACATAAATATAGAAGTATTAATAGTCTTTGTAACCTACTTGGACTCCTTATGCTATAAAAGGAGGTCCAGGCATTTAGATATATCCATCATAGTTAGATCTCAAGACTACAATATAGTTTGCAACTTAGTATTGTGGTGACATGTTCAAGAAGATCTTAAGTCAAGGGAAAGCATTGTTTCATTCATGAAGATTGTTTTGTAATATCCAAATAGGGATGATTGTTGGATCTAGCATTGAAGATTATAATTCTTATCTTAAATCAAGGATTCTAATTGAAGATTCATATGTAGTTCTCAGGGGAATATACTTTAAGTTACCTGATGCAAATAAAGTCTTACTTAGAATCCCCAGATTAAAAACTATGTACTGTTTCAATTTAGAGAACCTTGTTCCTTTGGATGTTTAGCCTGTTTTATTGGGTATACTCGATTTTTGTTTTAAATACTTGATTTGCATAAGTTTTACTCTTAAATCAAGGATTGACAAAACCTCATTTCTATGAATTTAAAGTTACCTGATGCAAATCTAGTCTTATTAGAATCCCTAGACAAAAACAAATATGTACAGTTTCAATTTTGAGAACCTTGGTTCCTTCTGGAGGTTCGAACTGTTTAATTGCAATAAGGCCACAATTGATGAATATAAAACAAATGGCATAGGTGGTTGGGTCATGTTACTTTAAAAACTTAACAAATTGTGAAGGGAAACCTTGTAAGAGGTTTACCTTTAAAGATTTTTCAAAATGACCACACTTGTGTTGCTTGTCAGAAAGGAAAGCAACACAAGGCCTCCTGTAAGGCCAAATCAGTGAGCTCTATTAGTCACTCCTTACAGCTTCTTCATATGGATTTGTTTGGACCTACATCTGTAAGGAGCTTAAACCATAAGACTTATTGCCTGGTTATCACTGATGATTTTAGCAGGTTTAGTTGGGTGTTCTTCTTAAGAACTAAGGATGAAACTAGTGGAATCCTTAAGGACTTTATAAGACAAATTGAGAACCAATTAAATCAAAAAGTTAAATCTATTAGATGTGATAATGGTACAGAATTCAAGAACATAGATTTTATTAAATTCTGTGGGTCAAAAGGGATCAAGAGGGAATACAGTAATGCCAGAACTCCACAACAAAATGGAGTTGCTGAAAGAAAGAACAGGACCCTTATTGAGGCTGCTAGAACTATGCTAGCAGATTCATTTTTACCTAACACTTTTTGGGCTGAAGCAGTTAGTACTGCTTGTTATGTCCTTAATAGGGTATTAGTGACCAAGCCTCAAAATAAGACACCTTATGAACTTATAACTGGTAAAATACCAATCATAAGCTATATAAGACCTTTTGGGTGCCATGTGACCATCTTGAATACCATTGACAACCTGGGCAAGTTTGATGGGAAATCAGATGAAGGGTTTTTTGTAACACCCCCAAATTGGGTCACAACGGAATAAGGGTCCGGGGCGTGTTACTTCTCAGATCAATAACACAAGATGTATATAGAACGACCAAAAAGTCATTTTAAAACTGATACATTAGATTTAACAAATGTTTGTTACAAATAGCCCGAAGCTTTAACTTGTTCATTGTTATTATTATAAAGATACTGGTTCACAACACATGAGTTTCCCAAAACATAATGCAACCATATCTTTAGCATGACATCCCAAAACAAAATCACCAATGTATCATTGGCACCTTATGCTTACTGATCTCCTGAAATACATTTCTTTAAAACATCAACAATAATGTTGGTGAATTCATAGGTTTGATAAATCATATATTATAGGACCACAAAATTTCCCAAGTGTATGATAATGCAACAGATGCAGACATCATATAAATGTAATTACGTTGCTCTAAGCTCATGACACTGATGCTTGACATGTATGAATGCCAAAATTAATGGCCGTT
>BQNB010179237.1:0-12793 GCA_026074375.1 Tanacetum coccineum | reverse complement strand
ATTCAATAGTAGAACAAGGATAGTGGAAGAAAACTTGCATATTAGGTTTAGTGGGAGTACACCTAATGTTGTAGGTAGTGGAATAGATTGGGTATTTGATATTTATGCACTAACAAGAACAATGAATTATGAGCCAATTGTTGCAGGTACACAGTCTAATGGTTTTGTAGGTACAAAAGCAAGTGATAATGCAGGTCAAGCTAGAAAGGAGACAGAACCTGTCAAAAATTACATTTTGCTACCATTATGGCATGCTGATCCACCATATTCCCAAGATCCAAAGAGTTCTCAAGATGATGAATCCAAACCTTCAAGTGATGATGGAAATAAGGTTGATGAAGATTCAAGAAAAGATGGTGAAGGTATTAATCAAGAGAAGGAAGATAATGTTACCAGCACTAAGAATGTTAATGCTGCTAGCACAAATGAAGTTAATGTTGTTGGTGGAAAAACAAGAATTGAACTTTCACTTGATCCAAATATGTCTGAATTGGAAGATTATAGCATATTTAAAGATGATGAAGATGTTGGTGCAGAGGCTGACATGCATAATTTGAATACAGTCAGTCCTATTCCAACTACAAGAATTCATAAAGTTTATCCCCTTGATCAAGTGATTGGAGATTTACAATCAGCTACACAAATAAGAAGGATGTCAAAGAGTTTGGAGGAACATGGGTTTGTTAGTACTATTCAACAAAGAACAAACCATAAAGGTCTTCAAAACTGCTTGTTTGCTTGCTTTTTATCACAGGAAGAACACAAAAAGGTAATTCATGCATTGAAGGATTCAAGCTGGATAGAGGCTATGCAAGAAGAGCTTCTACAATTCAAGTTACAAGAAGTTTGGACTTTGGTGGATTTACCAAATGGAAAAAGGGCTATAGGCACTAAATGGGTTTTCAGGAATAAAAAGGATGAAAGAGGATTTGTGCAGTGGTGGTATAACAATCCAAGAATTTTTATCAAACGCAAAACTTATTTTACTATTATCACAATTGTACGGGGAAAGTTTTCGCTTTATTACATTACTTGTATTGACAATATCTCAATATATTATATAACTTGCATAACTAGAGTAGACAAGCTCACGCAACATATCTATGACAATTCTATCTTCATATATGTCAAGCAAACATCATAACATGGCAAGTCAATATCATCATATTTTTTTTACAAGGTACATTATTCCTATAATGTACTATTCGCAACGTTATATCAAAACGGGCTTTAAACCATTATCGTATATCTCTAAACCCTAATTCCATAAAAGATTAATATATAAAGTGAATGTACAAGCTACTAAAGTATATGTACAAGTATCATAACAAGTCTTATTCATCAGAAGGCATAAAGGTGATATTTTGCTAGTTCAAGTGTATGTAGATGACATCATCTTTGGTTCAACAAATAAGAAGTTATGCATATGAGAAATTTTAGATGAGTTCTATAGGAGAACTTACATTCTTTTTGGGATTAAAAGTCCAGCATAAGAAGGATGAGATATTTATTAGTCAAGATAAATATGTTGGTGAAATTTTAAAGAAATTTAGATTTACAGAAGTCAAGACTGCAAGCACACCAATGGAAACTCAAAAGCCTTTGCTCAAGGATGAAGATGGTAAAGAAGTGGATGTTCATATATATAGGTCAATGATTGGTTCATTGATGTATCTTACATGTTTGCAGTGTGTGTCTGTGCTAGATACCAAGTCAATCTAAAGGTTTCACATCTTTATGCTGTGAAAAGGATTTTTAGGTACTTAAAAGGTCAACCAAAATTAGGCTTTTGGTATCCAAAAGATTCTCCTTTTGATTGGGTTGCATACACTAATAGTGATTATGCTAGAGCAAGCTTGGATAGGAAGTCTACAACAGGAGGTTGTTAATTCCTTAGAAGTAGATTAATATTATGGCAGTTCAAGAAACAGACAGTGGTTGGAAATTCCACAACAGAAGTTGAATAAGTGGCTGCTTCAAGTTGCTGTGGATAAGCGCTTTGGATTCAGAATCAACTACTTGATTATAGGTACAATTTTATGCATACTAAGATCTTTATTGACAATAACAGTAATATTTGCATAATTTAAAATCCTGTTTTTCATTGAAAAACAAAGCATATAAAGACCAGACATCATTTTATTAGGGATTGCAATGAAAAGAAGTTGATTCAAATGGTCAAATTCCATACTGACAAGAATGTTGCAGATTTGCTTACAAAAGCTTTTGATGTAAGTATATTTCAATATTTGATTGCTAGTATTGGAATGTTAAATCCTTAAAGTCTGTTATCTCTTTATGTTTTTGTAGAGTTTTGTATGAATTAATACTGTTATTCATGTCATTAAAAGTTTCTGCTGTTAAGTATAATTAGTGCTGGTAGTTATACTTAGTACTACTGAGTTAATACTGTTAAGTGTGATTAATACTGTGATTATTATGAATTGCTATGTATTGTGTTTTCTTGGTTTTTGGACTAACATTTTGTAGAAAAATCAAAGAAAAGTGTTAGATTGATGATGGAAAAGCTGTGTGGAGTAAAAATAGAAAGAGAGTTTTGGTGAGAAAAAGGATTGAGAGAATTAGTGAGAATAAAATTAGAAAGAGAGCTGTGTGAAATAATAACAGACAGAGTGATTTGGTGAGTAAAAGAATTGAGAGAAATGGTGAGTTGAAAAACAGAAAGAGAGATGAATATATTAAAAAAGTAAGGATATAGGTTTGGATGGATTGGAAGTTAATGCTGCTAGGCATAAAAATACTACTGCTGTTGGAAGTTAATGCTACTAGGCATAACTTATTACTGCTGTTGGAGGTTAATGCTGCTAGGCATAACTTACTACTGCTGTTGAAAGTTAATGCTGCTAGGCATAAACTTACAACTGCTAGTGAACGTGAATGCTGTTGAGGGTATTTTCATAAATACTTCGATTAAGGGTTTCATTTATTCATTTAATCAATTTTAATCTTTCCAATACTCTCTAATCTCAAACCTTAACTCAATTTCATCATTCATCATCAAAGCCCAACATAAATGACGACCCTAAAGTTTGCTAATACTCATAACATGGTCGCGTTTTTGGCTAAATCGTGAAAGTGTAGGTTTAGCAGATTGTGGATTTCTTTAATACACACACCATAATGTTTGATTAACCGTTAATCTACAATATAATTCATGCACTTGACAATCTAGGCTACTGTCAAGGCAAAAACTGTTAATGGGAAACTACAGTTACAAGCCCTAGTGGATGGAAAGAAGATTATCATCACTGAGTCGATTGTTAGAAGAGATCTTCAACTAGAAGATGCTGAAGGTGTTGATTGTCTACCCAATGCTACTATTTTTGAACAGCTTACACTGATGGGGTATGAAAAACTTTCTGAGAAGCTTACTTTCTATAAGGCATTCTTTTCTTCACAATGGAAATTTTTGAATCATATTATTTACAATGCCTAAGTTCTAAGACTACTGCATGGAATGAGTTTAGTAGCACTATGGCATCTGCAATTATCTATTTAGCTACAAACCAGAAGTTTAACTTTTCAAAGTACGTATTTGAAAGTATGGTGAAGAACTTGGATAATGTGGGCAAAATTTTAATGTATCCAAGGTTTGTACAAGTGTTTGTGAATCAACAACTTAAAGGGATGCCTGCTCACAAGAGAATTTACATTACACCATCTCACACTGAGAAGATATTTGGGAATATGAGAAAGGCAAGAAAAGGTTTTTCTGGAAGGGACACACCCTTATTTCAAACAATCGTAGTATAAGATCAAGAAGAAGTGGGTGAAGGTTCAGAAATTCCAACTGATCCCCATCACACACCCACCATTATTCAAAACCATAACATCTATAACCTCATAAGTACATAGATTCTAGATGGCCAAAGTAGAAAGCGACACTGAGGCACCTTAGGTCTGTATTCTATAAATAATGTTGCAGATGAGGCTGTCAATAAGGAGATGGATGCCAGTTTGGTAAGGGCTGCCACTACTGCTACTGGCTTAGAAGCAGAGCAGGACTGTGGTAACATAGATAAGACCTAATCCAAGGCAACACCTAATGAACCAAGTTCCCCAGGAACTAGTTCAGATGGTGGTCCCAGGCGCCAAGAAACCATGAGGGATACAATTGCTCAGACTAGGTTTGAGAATGTATCTAAACTTTCCAATGATCCACTGCTCGCAAGAGGTAACACACTTCAAAGTGGTGAGGATAGTCTGAAACTTTAGGAATTGATGGCATTATGTACAACTTTACAATCAAGAGTTCTTGCTTTGGAGACTACAAAGACTACTCAAGCTAATGAGATTGCATGTTTGAAAAGGAAAGTTAAGAAGCTAAAGAGGAGGAATAAGTCAAGAGCTCATTGGCTTAAAAGATTATACAAGATTGGTTTATATAGAAGAGTAGAATCCTTTGGAGATGAAGAAGATTTGGGTGAGAATGCATCCAAACAGGGAAGGAGGATTCATGATATTGATGCTGATGAAGACATTGCCCTAGTTAATGATGATAATGAGATGTTTGATGTGGGTACTTTGACTGGTGATGAGGTGTTGGCAAAACAAGTAGTTGCTGCTAAAGATGTGAATTTAAGTGTTGATGAAGTTAGTTTGGCTCAAGCACTTGCAGCTTTGAAAAGTGCAAAAGTTTAGGAAAAAGTGTTGGGAATTAGAGGCTTCTATAACTTAATGCTGCTGGTTCAAGTTTGTGCTGCTGCTGAAGATTAGAGAAAACAGTCTAAGTTATTAGTAATGTTAGTATAATAGTTAGTGCTGCCAGTACAAAGTGTTAGTACTGTCAGTTTATTAGTACTATTAGTTATGTAGTTAGTATTGTTAGTATAAAGAGTTAGTACTGCTAATGTGATATGCATGAGATATATTAAGAATAGATATGCATTGATTAGTAGACGCGTTTTGTAAGCCCATTAGGGCTTCTTGGTGTATAAAACAAACCCTAAGTCATAGTTAGAGATATAGATCTAGAAATCATTTTCACATAGTTAGTATTCATAGTTTCAAGGTTATTCTATAACTTTAATTGTGTTCAATATGTTAAAAGTTTAGCAAGATCTTGTTTTACTATTTCATTGTTCTTCTTAGTATTACAAACTAGTTTCTGTATAGTTTGTAGTATTCACAATCTTAGTTTCTATTATAGTTGTCTTGGATCTATCCAACACAACTAAGCTTCTTACAAGCTAAGCAAGATCTATTCAAAAGGGATCAACAAGTGGTATCAGAGCTTGTTGAGAAACTTTGAATAAGAAGAACTCTAACTCTACTCAAGATCTGTTAGTAAAAGAAAAGATGGAGTCACAATCAGAAACTACCCAAACAGTGTCTGCACTAAAACTTCCAGTACTCAAAACTGGGGAGTATGACCTATGGAGCATGAGGATGGAACAATACCTTACTTTCACTGATCATGCCCTTTGGGAGGTAATAGTAAATGGTGATTCAGTTTCACCAGTTGCATCAGCTAGTACTGGTGCTGAAGGTCCTATTCCTCCTAAAACTGCTGAACAAAAGCTAGCAAGGAAAAATAAACTAAAAGCAAAAAAGCACTCTTATGCTAGCCATTCCTGATGAGCACCTACTAAAGTTTCATGCCTGCAAGGATGCAAAGTCCCTATGGGAAGCTATCAAGAATAGGTTTGGAGGCAACAAGGAATCAAAGAAGATGCAGAAGACCATTCTCAAGCAGAATTATGAAAACTTTGTTGCATTAAGTCAAGAAGGACTGGATAAAACCTATGATAGGTTTCAAAAGCTTATTAGTCAACTTGAAATCCATGGGTGAAGTTATCTCTCAGAAGGATGCAAATCTAAAGTTGTTAAGAAGCTTACCATCAGCTTGGAACAATATTGCTTTAATCACGAGAAACAAATCTGATATAGACACATTGAGCATGGATGATTTATATAATAATCTGAAGGTGTATGAATCTGGATAAAAGGCAAATCAAGTTCAATCTCAAATTCTTAGAATGTGGCTTTTGTTTCATCAGATAACACTAGCAGTACTAATGAAACAGTTAATACTGCTCATAGTGTTTCTACTACTAGTTCTAAGGATCAAGCTTCTACTACATCATATGCTGATGATGTCATGTTTTCTTTCTTTGCTAACTAGTCCAATGCCCCACAGTTGGACTATGAAGATTTGGAACAGATTGATGATGATGATCTTGAAGAAATGGATCTCAAATGGCAAGTGGCAATGCTTACCATGAGAGTTAAGAGGCTCATAAAGAAGACAGGAAGGAAGATAGATTTAAATGATAAAGAGACTGTTAGCTTTAACAAGAAAAAGGTTGAATGCTACAACTACCATAGGAGAGGTCATTTTGCTAGAGAATGTAGGGCACCAAGGAATAAGGGGAATAAAAATAGAGATGCTCCAATAAGGAATGCACCAGTGGACACATCTACTACTAATGCCTTGGTTGTTCAAGATGGGATAGGTGGTTATGATTGGAGCTTTCAGGCTGAAGAAGGCCTTACAAACTTTGCTCTAATGGCCTATACATCCCAAGGTTCATCAAGTTCATCAAGTTCAGACTTTGAGGTACATACTTGCTCTAAAGATTGCTTAAAATCATATGAAACTCTTCAAAAATAGTATGATCAACAACGTGAAGCTCTTAATAAATCTAATCTAGAAATTATAGGTTATCAAATGGGATTAGAATCATTAGAAGCTAGGATAGTTGTTCATGAAAAGAATGAAGCTGTTTATGAAGAAGATATTGCATTTTTAAAGTATGATGTCCAAGTGAAAGATATTTCTATCAAAGACCTTAAAAATCAGTTAGAAGAAGCTTTAAAAGAGAAAGATGATTTGAAACTTAAACTAGAAAAATTTAAAGAATCATCAAAGAATCTAACTATATTGATTAATAGTCAAATAAGTGCTAAAGACAAACTAGTATTGGTTATGATAGTCAGATGAATGAGAGTGAAGTAGTTTATAGTATGTTTAACAATAGAGAAAGTGATGTGAAGTGTTTAACAATAGAGAAAGTAATGTGGATGATAGTCTAGTAATAGATAGATTTAAAACAGGTGAAGGGTTTCATGCAGTTCCCCCTCCCTACACTAGGAACTACATGCCCTCAAGACCTGACTTATCCTTTGCTGGGTTAGATGATTCTGTCTATAAGACTAAAGTGAGTGAAACTAAAACTAGTATATCTAAGACTAGTAAGGATATTGTAGAAAAGCCTAAAACTGTTAGGCCTAGTGCTCCTATCATTGAAGATTGGGACACTGATAGTGATAATGATAGTGTGTTTAGACCTAAATCTGATCAGACAAAACCAAAGTTTACAAAAATCAATTTTGTCAAATCTGGTGAGAATGTAAAACTGTTAATAAGGAAAACACACATAAGCAAGAAGAGTTTCTTAGGAAAAGTCAAAGTCTTAGGGATAATAGAAGAAACTGGAATGGGATGATGACTCAGAAACTAGGAAATGGTTTTGAGTTTATAAAGAAAGCTTGTTTTGTATGTGGAAGTTTCAACCATTTAATCAAAGACTGAGGTTTTCATGACAATAAAATGGTAGAAAAACCAGTGTTGAATAATAAGGGAAGGGTTACTGGTCAAAGGGAAATTAGACCAGTATGGAACAATGCTCAGTGGGATGAACCACCAAAAATTTAAATTGAATCACCCATATCCTCCAAAAGTATTTTTGTCCCTACACGCAGTTGCAAACAAGTAAGACAAGTGCCAGTTAATGCTGTAAGCAAAACGCTCAAAGGAGGCAGCAACAGCAATTAGTACAAAAACAAACCAAACATTGACAGGACTGTTACTTACTGCTACCCCTAAACAAAAGTGATGATGCATTACCCATAACCATTTCTTATTTTTAAGCTCTTTCACTATAAGAAGGCCCTTTAAACTCAAAAATAGCAGCTAAAAACCAATAATTTTAATGAAAAGTTAATACTGTTAAGTTAACTATGTACTACTTTTGGGCCAAAAGCAGTAGTTACTGATGTGAGGGGAAATGGGGAAAATGTGTTTAAGTCCTCAAATGCTAATTGGAGGACCAACAGGAAATGTTATTAACCATACCTCCAAAGACAGTGGATCATACATGCTTAAAAGATTTGACTATGTTGATCTACAAGGCATACTCAAGTCAGTATTGGATTGGGTCCCCAAGAGAAACTAATCCTCTTATTTTGAGTGTAGTGTAATCCATAATATACTTTACAGGATCAAGGGATTTTTGACAGTGGATGCTCTAGGCATATGACTGGAAACAAGTCCTTCCTTACAGATTATCAAGAAATTGATGGTAGATTTGTTGCATTTGGAGGAAGTCCTAAAGGAGGTAAAATTACTCAAAAAGGTAAAATTAGGACTGGTAAATTAGACTTTGAAGATGTATACTTTGTAAAGGAACTTAAGTTTAACCTTTTCTCTGTCTCATAAATATGTGATAAGAAAAACAGTGTTCTTTTCACAGAGCGAGTTGTGAAGCTTTGAATAAGACGAATCAACATCTTCTTCAAGATCTATTTTTGTTTAGACAAGATGGAGGTAGGAACCACCACAAACAATAATCTGACTGCAAGACTGCCTCTTCTCAACCCAGGAGACTATGACCTCTGGCTTATGAGGATAGAACAATACTTTCTGATAACTGACTACTCTCTATGGGAAGTAATCAAGAATGGAAACAAAGTGCTTAAAAGGATGGTTGGAACAGTTAAGCAGGAATATGAACCAACCTCTGTTGAAGAAACAACACAGGAGTGAAGGAATTAATATGAAAGCATGAGCAACCTGTTGATCGGCACTTCCAAACAAAGACCACTGAAGTTCCATACATATCAAGATGTAAAGTTGCTAACTGGAGGTCCTATAGAGAAAAAGATATGGAGGGAACAAGGAATCCAAAAAGGTTCAAAGGACACTTCTCAAACAACAATATAAGAACTTTGCTGCATTAAGTTCTGAATCATTAGATCAAACCTTTAATGAGTTACAAAAACTCTTTGGACAGTTGGAGATCCAAGGAGAAGTGATCAATCAAGAAGATATGAACTTAAAGTTGCTGAGAAGTCTTCCATCTGAATGGAAGTATCATGCTCTAATTTGGAGAAACAAGGTAGAGATTGAAACCATTAGCTTAGATGACTTGTATAATAATTTGAAGATATATGAACCTAAATTAACAGGTTCATCAAACACAAGTCAAAATACACAAAATGTGGCATTTGTCTCTAACAGTACTAATAACACAAACAACACTCATAAGGCAGATGATTCTTCTCATGAAATTAGTTCTACTCAAAGTACTACTCATACTCATCATAATGGTAGTAACACCGTATGTCTGGATAATCTTTGTGATGCTGTGATATGTGCCTTCCTTGCAAGTCAACCCAACTGTCCTCAACTTTCTCAAGAAGATCTGGAATAACTTTATCTTGATGATTTGGAAGAAAAGGATCTTCAATGGGAGATGGCCATGCTGACAATCAGAGCAAGAAGATTTATTAAAAGAACTGGGAAGCAGCTGAACATAAATGGTCAAAGAGTTGGTTTTGATAAGTCAAAAGTGGAATGCTTTAAATGTCATAAACATGGGCACTTTGCCAGAGAATGTAGGTTTCCAAGAAATCAAGAGTTCAAAGGAAGAGAAAATAATACAAGAACTATAACTGTGGGAGACTCCCTACTCAGAATGTTTCTTTTTTATTTCTTGATCGCTCCAAGATGGGAATTGGAGGATATGATATGGAGATTACCAAGCTGAAGAAGAAACAACAACAAATCATGCATTGGGGGATGGCATTTTACATCCTCTTGAAGCTCCTCTAGTTCAAGAATCTGAGGGTAAAAAAAAAAAAAATCACAGGGATTGATTCTTGTTTAAAAAATGTGTAAAGCTTATGCTACTCTTAAAGAGCAATATGATAATTTGTCTTCTGATTACAAAAAGTCTCAATTTAATTTGTTATCTTATAAAGCAGGTCTAGAATCAGTAGAAGCTAGACTAGTTTATTATAAGAAAAATGAGACTGTGTTAGAAGATAGCATAAATGTCTTAAAACTTGAGGTTAGACTAAGAGATAATGCCTTAGATGTATATAAATTGAATTTGGAAAAAGCTGAAGCAGAAAGAGATCAGTTAAAACAAACATTAGAAAAGTTTCAAAATTCATCCAAGTCTTTAAATGAAATACTAGAATGTCAAGTAATTGACAAGTTTAAAAAGGGACTAGGATATGATGCAGCTACTGCAGCTTCTCCTGCAGTAGAAGGTTTTGTGAATTTAACTGATAAGTCTGGATCAGATAAGGCATATCATGCCGTTCCCCCACCTCTATCCGGAAATTTCTTACCTGGCAAACCTGATCTAACTTTTATAGATGAAATTGTAGAAAGTGAAAATTTGGATGTTACTACTGTTGTTACACCTAGTAATGAAAAGACAGTTGAAAATAAGGGTGTGTTCAACACAGTTGAATCTAATACTGTTAGGAGAGAGTGTTGTGCCCCAATTAATGAGGAGTTGGTGTCAGATGGTAAGAAGAAAACTGTTGTTCCTACTATTCCTAAAGTTGATGTTGTTAGACCAAAACAACAAGAAAAACCAGTTAGGAAAACAGTTAAGTATGCTGAAATGTACAGGTCACAAAAACCTAGGGGAAATCAAAGAAACTAGAATAATCAAAAGTCCCAACAACTAGGAAATGATTTTGTGATGCACAATAAAGCCTGCTATGTCTGTGGAAGTTTTGATCACCTCCAGTATACATGTAAACAAAAGAGACAGCTAAATGGTCAAAGGGAGGAAAAACCAGTGTGGAATAATGCAAGAAGGGTGAACCATCAAAATTCTCAAAGAATTACTCATCCCAATCCAAAAAGACACATGGTTCCAAGAAAAATCTTAACTAGGTCTGGCCCAATTATTTGTTGCTGTTGCTCAAGACAAGTTAATACAGCTAGACAAAAGGCAGTGGTTAATGCTATTAGAACAAATTGGGTTAATGCTGTTAAAACATTAGCATGTTGGGTTTGGAGACCTGTCAAACCTAATAGTGCATCAATCACTTTGAAGAAATATGATTATGTTGATGCAAGAGGAAGATCCAGGTCTGTAATGGCTTGGGTTCCCAAGAAGGTCTGAGTTTCTTATGTACAGGGCAACCCAGAGATAAAATTGGAAGATTTAGTGAGGTTAAACAACCCTAAAGATGAAAAGAGAGCAGGAGCAGAGTTGACTCAACAAAATGACAAGTCACAGTACAAGAAGTAAAGAAGTGTTTGATTAAATCCTCCAAGTCAAGATAAAGCTTTTATCCAGAAACTTGAAGATTCAGAAGATAAACACCAATTTAGGGAGATATGTTTGTGATCAAGAAGCCTTTATGAAGAAACTAAAGTTGATGATTAACAATATGAAGTATCAAGTTAAGGGAGGATTTTTAGGAATAAAAGTCGTCATACTTAATACTGGCCAAGCAAAATTTGAGATACACATTTATAAACAAACAGTATTAACTGGTTAATGACTTGCCAAACTAATTAGGTTTAGTACTGCTAGTGTAATTTAGTACTGCTAGGACAAAGTTACTACTTGCCAGTTACTAACTTAATACAGCGATAAAGACTGAAGTTAATGATGATTGAGAAGATTACATCTAAAGTTAATGCTGCTACTGAAATTAATGCTGATTAGTCAAATAGAAGACTGAAGTTAACGCTGCTAGTGAATACAGTTAATTCTGATTAAAGATACAAAAGGAAACAATATATTCTATATGCTACAAAAGAACAAGATAATGCTTCAAGAATGAAACAATATATCAACATTACTGATGGAGTGTATGAATGCTTTAAAGGAGATTTAGTTTCCTTATACAGGTTCCTTGTAATTAATTGTATTAAATTTAAGTTTTTCCTTGTACGTCTTAACGTTGACCCAGACAAGATTCCATATTACGTAATGTGGAACATATCGGTATGGAGTAAAGACCATCCAGATGCATACAAATGGATCGAAGCAAATGGACAGTGGCTCTATGACAACTTTGATCATTGTGAAGTAGAAACATCAGATGATGATGATGATGCTAGATCACTCTGGTCTTCAGATGACGATGAACATTTCGATCCATTCGAAGATGACCCGACACACCCTGATGCTCGTTGGAGTCCATGAAGAAGGCTAAACATTTAATGTTTAGTATAATAATATTTTAAGTGTGTTTTATTTGCTTAATTATGTTTAATATCTCTAGTATGTTCTAGTGTGGAATAATGACATATGCAATGATGTCATGCCTTAAATGATGTAAGCGCTTATGTCATAAGGCAATTATGTAAAAAAGTAAGTATGCTTGTACTATAAGCTTGTGTGTTGTACCAATCAAGGCTATAAATAGCCATGTATCTTGCCATTGTAAGGCATCAAAAATTTGAAGTAATATATGTGTGTTTCTTATACTTCTCTCTCTACAATCTTCTCTTTATAATCTTCTCTTAACTTCTTAAGTTTCTTCTACATATAGTCTAGTCTTCCATAGTTCTTACAGGTCTTCTATAGATCTGCACAACCCTTTGCAACGACTAGCAAGAGACTAGCGGGCAAAAGAAAGAAGTTACAAACGATTAGTACAAGCCGCAATTGGGTCGGCAATCCAATCTAACCAAATAGGATTAATGTTCTTATTCCTATGTTTTATCCATAAGTGAGAGTGGATCATAACATCTTCACCAAGTGTGTCTTTACGTGGTGGTTTAGAATCG
>BQNB010179235.1:0-12793 GCA_026074375.1 Tanacetum coccineum | reverse complement strand
CTTGTTTAGACACACAATGCCACTCTTTTTAAAACCCCAACTCAAATTTACAATGGCTTATCCAAATAAGCCATTGATTCTTTTTTTTAAACCCAACAGTTTCAAATAACACTTGTAAAAACTTAAAAAACAGGTTTTGACTAAAAAGCATGTTTAAGCATAACTAAACATAAATAAGCACAATAAGACCTTAATAAGCTAAAGATAAGCAAAGCTACAGTACTTTTAAGCAAAAATTAAAGAGAAATTATACCTTTAACCCTTGCTCAAACAGGGTTGTATGAAACCTAATTAAGCTCTAAACCTACCCAAAGCTTATAAATAAGCTTAAACTAAGCAATCCCAATAAGCCTTCCAATATTGCTCATTCATCCAATGCTTGATTAATCCAACAGTAACTTTGTTTTTCTTTTGAATTTTTCTTAAATTTGTATACTAGTTTAAAAACAGGTTATAATTTGCTTATATTGAGAGCTTAAAGGTTTTTAAAGAGATATTTGTAACTTAGAACACAAATGTAAAACTAAAACTGAATTTTCATTAAAAAAGTGAAGTACAAGTACATTGAAGAACTAAACTGAAAACTTAATACACTAAAACTTTAAACACAATAAAACTACTCTTTGTGCCTTAAGGGCTTACAATGCTTAAATAGTAGAAAAAAAACGAACTAGGGTTCCTCCTTGGTCTTCTTGTCTTCTTGCTGGTGTGTTACTTTGTAGACAAAAAAACACCTTGTGTTTGTTGTGAGAGTGTAGACAAAAACAATCCTGGCCCTCCATTTGCCTTTGTGCCCAAGTCGAGTTATAAGAACCATTGATGAATTTGGTGGGTCTTTGGATTGCCAACATGGCAAAAGCCATGTGGGGGGTGGGGTTAAGGATGGTGAAGTTTTTGGAGTATTATAGGAGGTCAACGAGGTGACAGAGGTGGGGTATTGGAATTTGGCGGGAAAGTTATGGAGAAGATGTACAGTGATTCGAATTTGGGGTGAGGGTTTGTGGGTTTGGCAAGTTTGGTCCTCCAAGGATATAAGTGTGTTTGCAATTTTCGTCCTTGGTTAATGAGAGTTTGGGGACTTGGGCAGTTTCAGTCCCTGAAAGTTATAAAGGCAATTGCATCACAAGTCCTTGTGGGATATAAGAATTGGTCCTTGGCAGTTTTGCCCCTTGTGGTTTAGCTTTGCCAATTTGGCAGAATTAACCCTTCTCTTTATTTTCTTCTTTTCTTCTTTTAAAACAAGTTTAGGAATTTAACAAGTTTAGTCCCTAAACTTGTTTTTCTTGACTCTTGGCTTCGGGGTTGACTTGTGTTGACTTTTTGACTTTTGGGCTTGGTCTTGACTTTGTCTTTTCCACGCTTTTCCATTCCGTGTCTGGTTTTGTCGTTTTGGCTTCGTTTTTCGTCCTTTTCTTGAATATCCGTTCCTGCACAACACAATTTGCAAAACAAGCATATATTTGGCATTTTGAGTCCGTTTTTGGTTATTTTAGCTCATTTTTAAAGGTAAAAGGTATGTGTAATTAAGCACATACCAAACACCTTACTTTGTTTGCTTATAATTCGAGCTATGAGCTTGTTTAACACACGAAATTTGAAGCACTCTTACCTTTTGATGTGTAGAACAAGTGAAGATCAAGATTAACAAACCATTAGACCGAAATTTTTTTTTGAGCCGTGGGTATTTGTTCACAAAATAAGCCACGAATTTGATCTTGTTTAGCCACACGAATCAATCACGAATCCACCATTTGCTCTGATGCCAATTGTAGGATCCCGTAACACTTCACTTCATACAATCGATCAAGAAATCGGAACTAGAAATGAGAAAGAGAGAGTTGTTTAGAGAGAGAAACTAGAGAGAGAATTGAGAGAGAAAAGAGATATGATATTTTAGATATTTTGAACAACTTACTCTTTTCTAAATAGAAAAGAGTTTATATACCCCGTCGCGTTAAAGGTAACGCGCGGGATATTTAACTAGGACCCGGGCTCGGGTTTTGCTTGGGATTAAACCCGAAACATATACAATATTAGATTAACTATCGAGCCCGATTCTCGATATTATCCTATTACAACATTAACTAATTAAAGACCGAAGCTCCATCGTAGAGTGACCGAGCTTCCTTGTTCGACTCAATAAATTAAGGCTAACAATATCCATGTCGAATAAAACCGGGAAAATGTTAAATGTTTGGTTGTTGGTACCCTAACGGGAAAATGTTAAGTGTTTGGTAGTTGGGATTCTATTTAAACGCATGAGATAATTTACATAAACATGTTGAAAAGATCTGCATAAATGTTTGACAATCAATAGTCTTCAATTTGCCGTTTCTGTCTTCTTATATGTTAAATGGGTAATAACGGAGTAACAAACATTCATTAACCAAGTTTTAAGGAATGAAAGTAAAAAAAACGAAGTGAAACAAAAAATGTTGCGTTCTTGAATATCAGTTAAGTAAGAAAAGAAAAGGAAAAGGAATGAAAAACAAGAGTAATTTAGTTGATTTTGAAAATAAAATGTTTCTTACCCAATATAAGACTAAAAATCTTTACTTTCAAATTTTTTAAGTTTTAATTAGAGCTTCTCCAAAGCGAGTTGATTGAGACACTCACATTTTTTATTTGCACACTCAAATGTACAACCTGCAAAAGCAGCATAAAAAATTATACAACTGATTATTGCACAGTTTAAAATGTACAAATAGAAAATAAGAATGTTGAAAGCTATCTTCCTTCCCCAAAACTTGAGTGATTACTCATTTTACACGCAATGTTTTGTTTTCCTTTGAACAATGACATACAACATTCCTTTCATTTCTTTTTCAACAATTATACGTAACATTCTATATTAGCATAGTTACATACTCAAAAGCACCGATATGAATTCGTTATATAAACATGCGCATTGTGTTTCGAAACCGTTTACAATATATTCCGTAACGATTTATCAAATTAAACACTCAATTGCGGTACAGTATCTCGTTGCGTCTATGTTCTGTAGTCGAATCTAAAACCGTTTCATTTCTAAAGGTAGACCTTTTTGGAGATCTATATTGTTTTCCTATTGTTCTATAAAATATTACTAACTGCTAAACATTTATTTTTGTAAACTTATTATCACTGTTATAAAAGAGTAAATTCCAAAAAATGTCTTTGTAGTAGTCTAAATCGCAGACGTAGTTTCTATCATTTCGAAAGCGCATGTGTAATTTTATAGGAAACCTTAAACCACAGATGTTAAAAACTACTCGTAGTACGTATTACAACATGTTTTGAACGATATTCTAAAAGAAACAACATATTTTAAAAAAATATTCCAAAAGAAACAGCATATTTTGAAGAGGAATGCTAGAACTACACACTTTTTTACATAAACAAATCCACATAATGACATGTCGTAATTTGTGGCATTTTCTATCTTCTTTTTAGACTATCTCTTTTTCTAGCATTCCTCTATTTTGAAATCAAAATATGGAATACTTCAACACAGGTGTCTACCTAAATGTTAACCTTACTGACCTTGAACCTGAAAAGCATGACAATTAAAAAGTATATTATTGAAATAATTGGTGAGTTCACATGTTTTAATAACACAAATTTTCAAGTAAAATGTTATCAATCCACAAAGTAGACGAGTATACGGTTAAAATTCCAAAAATGGCCCAAAACCAAAGTGACAATGTCACTGTAGCTCACCAAAAAGTTTTTTCTTAAAATAACGTAGGGCAACTAGGCAACTTAAGAAGAAATTGGCACGTGTCTTTTTTTTTAATATTAAAGTACAAATTTTTGAGGCAGCCTATTTGTACTTATGGCCAACCTATTGTACTTTTGGGCAACCCATGTGTACTTAATATTAAAATAATAGACACGTGTCATTTTCTGCTTAAGTTGTCTGGTTGCCCTGGGCGATTTTAAGAAAAAACTTTTTGATGGGCTATAGTTGCATTCTCATTTTGTGTTTGCACAATTTTGAGGATTTTCCCTATTTTTAATGGACAATATAAAGTTATCTTTTATATAATAAAAGAATTACATCATTTCGAAGTTTTCTATCAAATTGAATCTTTTGAATTAAAAAATTAGACCAATCAGAACGCTTGATTTTGCCACGTAGGCAAAATCGTGCGATCTGGTTGGCTAATAAAAAGTCAAAATTGAATTATATTTGGTCAAAATTGACAAAAAAACGTGTATACCGAATCAACACGGCAAAAACTTTATGTGGCATAAGTGTGAAAAAAACAACTTTTAAAAAACGGAGAAGTTTTTTTGAAACTCTAGGGGCTAAAATAAGCATATAATGTAACATCCAATATTTAATGAAAGTCAACAAAAAAGTCATAGTAACTTTCCCAAACAAAAGTTTCACCCCTGGCAGCATCACCCCACCCCACCCGACCACCACGACCAAGCATGCTTACCCAAACCCTAAATTATACTCAGATGCATAAATCGAAAAAAATAATAGAATACAACCTTAATTGGTCATCTACACAACCCTAAATTATACTCAGATGCATAAATCGAAAAAAATAATAGAATACAACCTTAATTGGTCATCTACACAACACCTCCGTACGTTCCAACATTGATTTATGCTGATATGGATGTTGTCAATTTGTAATATGATAAGATTATTGAAAGGTATGTTTTCTAATGTCATTAATTATGAGTATTATGTTTTGTTCAATTGTTATGTCATCGATATAACATACATATCAAGATCAGCTAAATTGATCAATTGTTCACTAAATTAAGCTGTGTATTGCTCCATTTGATGTTTAATTAAGTTAAAGTTTTGAGTTTTATGTTTTTTTAAGGATTGATTATTTGAGTGTTTTATTTGGATGTATTTGAATTTATAATGATATTGTTAAATCAAACTTTCTGTCTATGGATGCTATGTTCAAACTTTCTGTCAATAAGTTAACTCCCTTAATGTTATCTCCTTAAGACATGGATTTATTTAGCAAATACAAGTATATATGCAGTAAGAGTTTGATTTTTTGATCTTTGTAGTGTACCAGATTGAGAGATAGGGCGTACCTAGCTTTGGTTGCCCTGTGTATATCAAACAAGAGCATTAAGTTGTATATCTTGAAAATAGTAAATTCCTTCTACTATAATTTTATAGACGTCCAACTCGCCTACTTTTTATAGTTTTATAAAAGAATTACATCATTTCTTTTATAATTTGATAGCCTGTGTTCCAAACAGGAAAGTCCCTAATATGTACCGTGTTCCTTTAAAAGACACGGACCATAAAAGTTAGTTGGAGTTTAGAAATCTTGATCAATCGACTTTTGAGACTCAATGATTTTATAGTTCATTGATTTATAATGTATGAACAAATTTATGTTTGTAGCATGTTAAGAAGGGAATACACAAAAACCTTCATGATTTTGAATTATGTTAGCTTGAGTTGTAGAAATGCTCAGGTCTGCTTATTACATATGTGGCTTTGTTAACTATTTGAAAGTAATTAACGGATGTGGAAACGATGCGCCGGTGATTGGAATTGACCTTGGAACAACATGCTCATGTGTGGCAGTTTGGAAGCACAATCGAGTTGAGATTATACCTAATAATCAAGGCAACTGAACCACACCATCAGCCGTTGCTTTTCGTGACGATTCAGAACGGCTAATCGGTGATGTGGCCAAGAATCAAGCAGCACTAAACCCTACTAACACCATATCTGGTCAGTCTACTTATTTTTTATAGTCTTTTTATTTATCCTATGAATGTCTATATTATTCATTGTCCATTTGGATTTGTATGGTTACTGTTAAAGGGTGTGATTGCTGGTTTTAGTATCGGTTTTCCCTGATTATTATTAGATTACGCACATTACACTGTTCTAATCATGTTCTATCTGCATTGGCAGGCTCTCTCTCATTTTAAAGCTAAATTAGGTTTCCAATTATTAAGAGGTACATATAATACTTTACCTGGTGTTGATTCGTTTCATAGTGTTTTTGTGCGATGAATATTAGATTGGAATTGAGAAATCTGAAAAAGTAGATGAGTGTGTCATATACCGCGTAATGAAACTGTTTAATCAACTGGATTCAGGTGCCACATGCTTAAAGCTGCTAAAATAAGCTCACTTTAGATATCATGTCATTTGTGTGAATGAATGTCATATACAGAGGAATGTTAAGGTTATCAAGTTTAGTATCTTGAGTTCAGCCTTTGGAGAATCTGTCTACATGCGCTATTACATTAAAAAACATACCATTTGTTCAATGTTTATATAAATTTTGTTTGCTATTATGTCACACAAATATTCAAAAAATGTGATCAAACCATTGGGGTATAAATTGTGGTATGCAGTTGGAGCTGATGCAGATGAGGATAGAATCCCAGTATTGATTGCTCCTAGAAGGAAAAAGCTTGCTTCAGTTCGATCTGGTGGTGGTGGAATTGTTGTTGCTGCTGCAGCCGAGACAAAGAAAGAGGAAAAAGTTGAAGAGAAAGAAGAATTTGATTATGTAAGTACCATTTCAGTCCCTTATGTCTTTGAACTTAAATCCTTTTTAGTGTATTCGACCCATCTGACATGTTCTATTTTTTAACTAAGTTGTTAATGTTACCTGTAGTCGAATATAATGTGTATTTCCTGTAAATTTGTGTAAGATAATTATATAATATATATTGTGTTTATCTATAACATAAACATTTTTTTTAAATAAATCTTTTGCATATCTATTAGTATAATTATAGTCAAAGTAGGACAACCTTAAAGTTTATATATGTTAGTGTAATTATACTCAAACTTGGTCAACCTTAAAGTTTATCTATTAGAATAATTAGACAGAAACATGGAGAAACCCGAACTCTATAAATACGAAAATTAAACAACAATTTCTTACATACAATTAAAAATTTACAATGTTCAGTAGCATAATGAGATTGGGCCAAATATGATTATCACGATATTTACTATTTTTTTGGTTCTGCCACTTTCTTAATTGAAGAGGAGAAATTAAGGCACATGAAAATAAAGGTATAACTTATTTTCTTATCATGTATATCTGCATGTGGTGTATTTTCATTCTTATTTTACAACCTTTTGACAAAGAAATACTAATATAATAATGTGTTTATGGGTAGATATACCTTTGTTTGATGTGGCTCCTTATACCAGAATCAACACAGTGTTGTCTCCATTAAGGTACCATTTATTTAAAAATTGGGACGATAAAGGAGTCTCACAATGGACTAATGAAGTGTTGGCTTTTTGCAACATTTGATCTTTCTTCAATTCCTCCAGCTCCAAGGTTTGTGAATTTCATTTACGAACCCAGAGTGCTAAACCATGTTTATTGCGAGTGTTGTGTGAATTTCAGTTTTAAATTCGGAGTGCTAAACCATGTTTATTCTATTGTTAATTCAGAGGTACCTGTATCCTAAACATGAAGCAGAGTACAAGGCAGGCAAGGCTTCTGGAAAATCAGAAAGGATTACAATCACCAGCGAAAAGGGTAAGGTGAAGAGTTCGCTGAAGAAAGATAACAATGTGAAAGAAAAGATCGGTGCATGTACTGTAACGCCCTAGAAACTTACATCTAATACATGAAGAACCAAGTCAACAATAAAGATGAGTTGCTGACAAACTCGATCTGATAAAAAAAACATTGAAACTGCAACAAATGAGGCACTTATGGCTAGACGACAATAAGTTAGCTGAGAAGAAAAGTTTGATAGGTGTCTAAAAGAAAATGAAGCTATCTATAACGATATTGTCACAAATGGTAATAAGAGGTCTGGTGGGCCCCAAGTCGTGCTGAATTAATCGAAGATGACGATGAACATGATGGAGTATAGAACTTTTGTTTGTTGAATGGTTAATACAAGAGATTAGAAGATAGGAGGGTTAGTAAAATTTTGTGTTGTTAAATGCAAGCTTTTTGGTACTGGGATGTTTGTTTATGGTTGGTGATTACCCTATATACATATACATTAGCATGTATTCATCCATGGTCTTTAAAATGAATCTTTCCAACTTAGCAAACATAGTATGTGAGTTTGTTAAAAAATTGAGCAGTTCAACCTGAAAATGAGAGAAGTAGAAGTAAAACTTCCAAAAGATATGTTGATAACTGTGAATAGATATCATCTTGCAATGGTATCATCTAATAGTTCAAGATAACATAGGGGGAAATGAATACTATGAAAATTGATTCCAAACAAATGAAGAAGTAGATTTAATAATTGAACATATGCTCTCGAAAACTGAAGGGGAGGTAAAGGTCTTAAATTGCATTTTCATATATTTCCACAGGTTATATGATAGTTGTTATTGTACTTCTTTTTATTTTTTTTATTGTTATTCTTATTTTTTTTGGTTTCTTGCCTATTTTAACAAATTAAAACTAACTCAAATATTTTTGATTTATCTTAAAAAGTTCATACTATTATTATTTTATCAAAAACGCTTAAAGACTTAAAAAATCATATAATTTTGGTTTATTATACTATTTCATACTAATCTTTTTTTATATTAGAAATACATTTTTTACGACCATGAATATTATTTTCATGTTTCTTATCATATATTTGGATTGTTCCAATTTTAGTAAATTACTTACAAACTTTGTTAACATTGTATGTGAAACACTTTCATTCGTTGAGTTTCTTGCATCGTTAATACGTCTTACGATTTTCTTATAAACAAATGAACATCAAACATACACATGTTAGACGAACTATATAAAAAAAATCATAATCTATTTCACAATCACAATAACAAAATTTAATATTTTATTAAAAGTTCATGCACAAGCCTCGTGCGTGCACGGGCATTAAAACTAGTTAAAACAATATAAAAAAACTTGTCTATTAAAAGGGGTATTAAAATAGTATTCCAATTAAATTAAAATTAAATGGATTTAGAAGGGATTACTTAATATGAAAAAAGTAATATTTATATAAATTGGTTTGTCGTGTAAGAGTTCAAAAGTGTGTTATTCCTATATATAGGTTGTGTCTTAAACTAATTTTTCTTCACAACTTGAACTTACACATCTAACTATCAAAGGTTGAACACTTGTCTTTACCAAGGAAAGGATCGATAAAGAAAAGGTATTTTCTTTAAATGTTACTGTAGTTTGCACACACTTATTTATGTTTGCTTGCTAGTTATGGTCCAATTTTTTTAGTTAATATACTGTTGCTTGCTTATATTATCTTGGAGTATAACAATTTTAATGATAAATCCCACTATTTCCCTTCATCGTTGTTTATAACTCTAGTTCTACTCCTTAAACATCTTTTAATCGCAATCATTTGTCGGCTGCGGATATGGATTCATAGGAGCGAGGATAGTTTATTATTAGTCTTGTTTGTTTGCTTCACGAGCTGCAGTTGTTTTATATTTACCTTTTACCGATCAGAAAAAAGTTTAACATGAATTACAAATTCTTTAATAATTAAATTGACAAATCATAATCATTTATTTTTTCATCAAATTAAAAAAACAACATTTCCGTCTTTCTTTTTATAATTAAATGTCTCACAAACCATTAATTATTACACAAAATGAATCATAGCATCGCGACGATAATTAAATCACCTTTCTATTATAAGGAGCACTTCTATCTATTTTGGACGAACCTTTTTTTTCGATTTTTTACTTGAGTATTGAAATTTACGCCGTGAAGAATCACATGTCGATTTCTAAAATCACGATTGATTTGTTATTTTAAAAATCGCGTGTGATTTGTGAAATCACATGTGATTTTTAAAGTAACAAATCATATATGATTTATATTTTTAAAATAACAAATATGATTTTTGAAATCACACGTGATTTTTTAAAATAACAAATCACATGTATTTTTTCAAGGCGTAAATTTCAACACTAAAAGAAATACTCTGAAAAAAATATCGTCGAAAGTATATCGAAGCATGATCTATTGAAAGACAAAAAAATTCTCGTCGTCATGGTGTATTTATTGTCGCCTAACGATTTACGATTTGTAAGATATCTTAATTTCGAAAAACATATGTTTTGTACTTTTCACAACCTCCAATCCCCTTTTGTCCCCCTGTTTACGGTCTAGCACGGTTTTTTATCATTTAATGCTTTTGACTTGTTAAACTTTAAAAAATTTATTCCGCACTTTTCATTTCACAGTTTTATAATATAAACAAAATTATTTAAAAAAACAAGGGGATACAAATGGTGTTTTTAGGGGGGGGTGTCTTTATATCCTATCTCATGATTTATATTTTTTACTTCGTACTTTTTATTTCACAGTTTTATAATATAAACAAAATTATTTAAAAAAAAACAAAAAACAAAAAACAAGAAGGATACAAATGGTGTTTTTAAGAGAAGGGGGTCTTTATATCATATCCCATGATTTATGGGTATTGTTATTCGTACCCCTGACCCCGTGGAGTATAAAGTCCCATTTCTCTAATTTTCATCATAAAAATGATGGAAAACAAAGAGTACCAAATTACAAAGAGGAGATTTCTCGAGAATTCAAAAGTCTCAGCCCAATTCATATCTGTCACGCCCCGCCAAGGCGGAAACGCGAGGCGTAGATAAGAATGGATATCATCACAACACATGGTGTCCATATAGAGAATACTAAAATGAAAACTAAAGTAAAGTAAAGACACAAAGTGTCATAACAATACCCAAAACCTAATGGTGTCTTTATTAATGAGAAAGAGGTCTCGTCAATAAATGACATGCAAAACATAATCCAAACAATTCATGCAAACGCATTTATTCAAACAGAAAGCATAAATAAACTCCAAGCATCCTACGGTCTCTTCTAGCCACTTCGCTCTATCTTAGCACCATTAAGCTCACCTGAAAATGATGCTTAAAACGTCAACATAAAGTTGAGCGAGAATCATAGGTTTACGACATACAACAATATCCAAAATAAACTTTCAATTAGCTGCTGCAATTACCAAAACAATTCATGACAACAATTAACAACAACGGGACGGAACGTGCCCACGATCCACAATCATATCAACTACATATGTGCGCTACATGGCCTCATATTAGCTCACGCAGTCTTACCACCGTCAAACCTCATTTTGCATATTGGGATCCACAATACCAAACATATCATACACTGGGTAGGCGTACCCATCCGATCCCATATCACAACACTGAGTAGGCGTACTCATCCGATCCAATACACATAACTACAGCAAGCTTAAAAACATTTTAACACGACAACAAGACAAGCATCATTCTCACCCCAAAATAACATGAGAAAAAGGGGCTATGAAACTCACCTTTGCTTAGCTTTCCAAAAGATTCCAACAAAAAGCTTCACAAACAACTAGCACAAATCTAAACAACAAAATAACTCGTGTTACACGCTACTAAGCCAAAAGCTTAATGCACATGTAACAATCATATGATGGATGTCTAAGATGTTTAATTACCCTCATGGGTCACCCCGACACCATAACCAACTTTAACCACTTCATTAACAACTTTCACTAGTTAGTCACAATTTGTTCAAAACTGCAGAATTTTAACGTGACTTAACGTACTCAAAACCTCTACTTACTGACCTCCATAATTCATACCAAAAATCACATATGTTCATTTATGAGTATATTAACTACCTTATGATTCCCAAGAGCCATTTACATGCACAAGTACTTCTAAGAAAATCAAACTTCAAAACAGTCCCAATTCGGATCTGATTGCACACTAAAAAGTTTGAACCTAAAAACCATACTTAGACTCCAAATCAGAAGCTCTCCTTTAGGGGATATCTAATAAACACATAGAACTAAACTCCTGTAGAAGGGCTAAGCTAAATTCTAATTTTAAGTGGGGGTTTTATACCTCGTAAATCTGACCTGTATTTACTATTTTGACAACTTTTCTTGCAACCAACGTTTGAATGACTTTCCGAACTCAAAATCGTTCGAGGCCAGACTTTTTGGAAAGTAGACTCTCTGGACTACAATTTAGACATAAGATTCATCAAAAATCTCGTTATCAATCATGAGATATCATCTGAACAACACGACCCAAAATTCTGCTCAAACCTAAATCAAGTTTTAACACGAATTAAACCTAACTGATCATACCCATACTATTACAATTAAACCCTAATCATTATGACATGATTAATATCATTAAATTACAGATTTATAAAAACCTAATTCCATAATAATAATTATTACATGTTTTTAATGATTAATAACAATTATTACATGTTTTTAATGATTAATAACTAACAAAGATTAATTAAACATACCTTAAAGCTTGTTTCCTTCACAAAATTAAAACCCTAAAATTTTCTCTTCTTCTTTTTCTCTTGGATCGGTCGAACAGTATATGAGAGAGGGTTATGGGATTTTATTTTGTATTTATAGGCCTCTAGAATAATCCTAGATAATTCCTAATTAGAGTCCTAGTTTAATTAGGCTTGGATTTCCTTTCTTTTTTTCCTTTTCTTTTTGGGTCGGCTGATCCCCCACTATATATATATATTTTTTTTATTTTTTTTTATTAAATTATTAATTAACTAATTACTTGCATTACCTTAAGTTTTTACGAAAACCTTAGCTTGTTTGCGCATACCTTTTCGCTTAAACGCAATTTACTAGACTTTTAAAAGTAAATAACTTTTCACTTCATATTCTAACTACATTTTCATCTTCCAAAACTCTAAAACTTAATAATATGAATACGTAAATACTTACACATAAATACTTACACATAAATACATACACACAAAATACATAAACGCTTAAAATTCACAAGTCATTTACATGTCACTCAAAAGTG
>BQNB010179233.1:0-12793 GCA_026074375.1 Tanacetum coccineum | reverse complement strand
TGATGGGGAACCTGCTTAATTAAGTCCTAAAAACGGATCCAGACACTTTTGATGGGTTCATCATCCCCTTGTTTGAATTGAAGGATTAAATCTCTAAGGGCTGAGGTACGTCCTACTGGAAAGAAATGGTCAAGGAATCGGGACACAAGCTGATCCCACATCATGATTTGAGTGGGGGTATTCTATCAAGCCATTCTGCTGCTTTTTCTTTGAGGGAGAAGTGGAAGAATCTTAACCTAGATGTATCCCTAGTGGCTTCATCAGCTTGTATGTTATCAACGATACTTAAGTAGTGCTTAACATAATGAATGGGGGGTCCTCGTTATCTTTAATGCTGTGGAATTGCATGGTATTTTTAATCATCCAGATGTCGCCGTAAGAGTCAACGATTCTTCCGTTTGTTCAGCTGGAAAGATGATTGGATTTTGGGTAAACCGGATGAATTATGATGAAATGTCTCAGTGAGTCAAGGTCTTGGGAGGCGATGAGCGTTGTGGCTCCAGTGTTGTTGGAAAAGAGCATTGCTTCATAAGACAAGAGAGGTTTCGTTACCCGGAATAGCAAGAGATACATTTGCATAGTATTGCGCACGCAAGGCGGCTTTCCTATAGCCTTCGGAATTCTTTTTGGGTTCGTCCGAAGAGGTTTTTGTATAACCTCTTAAGGTATTTTTGGTTGGGCTTATTTTGTTTGGGGGTTTTACTACGCTCATGGTGACAGAGGATTTACGACTACTCAGTAAAACACAAAGAGAGAGAATAAATACAAGAAAGCAAATATCTATGATATTACTTAACACTCTTACTGAAAGGATATCTCAAGCAATTAGAACTAAGCTAAACTATGATCTAAACCTAACTATTCCCCGGCAGCGGCGCCAAAAACTTGATTCCTAACAAGAAGTTTTACAACTCCCTAGGCAGAGTACCTAACCGTTGTAGTTGAGAACAAATGTTATTTCTTTTGCATATTTCAGTATATTGGCAAAACTTGGGTTGTTATCGTTATTCTAGGGAATATAGGTTTGGGAAGCGCTTTATATCTACTCTTAGTGATCTAGGATAATGGCCAGCTCGCAAAGTAACCCCCTCATCTTGCGGATACCCTCGACCTCAGTACATAGAATTCTAAGATTGATCGAGAAAGTCGACAATTTTAAGTGGTTTTTTTTTATATTTTATAAAAGCAGTAAATCTATGGTTTGAGAGGTTGGTTGGTTTTAGCTATTAAACTAAATATACTACACTACTGGTGATAACAATAAGATAAAAGATTGTATTCATTTAATCATGTATTACTCCCTAGATTGCTTCTCCTAGTGTTGTTGCTTGGTCACACTTGTGATGATCTATGTAACTATTTCCTAAGTCATGAGCGAATTACACGAACTCGCCGTCTTTTTAATATTCCGTTAAGGCAACGCACAAGTAAGGTAGTATGAAGACTATTACAAGGCCCATAAGAGTATATTAAATGCATTTGAAATATATTAAGAGTAGATCAACCATATAAGGGGCAAGATAGTATGAAGACTGTTACCCTATGGTATCCTTTCTACACAATCATGTTTTCCTAGACATATCAACAGCGATACAGACAAAAGCTAGTTTTCTAAGACCTAACATGCATATTCATCACAAGAAGAAACACCATTAAGATCTACATTCTAGGTTTCATACAATCATAAATGAACATAATAATGGGTTTAGCCAAGCATGTTATGAGTAAAGCAAGAACAATAATTAAACACACAACACATAGACATATTGAATGATTAAGATAATCTTACTTGATTAAAACGTAAATTAAAGGAGTTACAATAGGGTTTTGAGGCCCTAAAATCGTCCTAAATAACTACCAAACAAACTAGGGTTCGTCCTTTTCTTTTACTCTAAAGTTACACACTAAAACCCTAAAAATGGATTTGTATTTATAGATAAATCGCTGCGACGGCGTCACGTTTTAGTCGTGACGCCGTCGTGAAAGAGAATATTCTAGATCATGGGTTGGGTCGTGAAGTCTGATGCCGTCGTGAAATCTTGTGACGCCGTTGTGGGAGGAAATATATGGCTTCACGTGTATTTTATGACGCCGTCTCCAGCCTCTGAGGAGAAATTCTTAAGAGATGTTGGTGTACGTCCGTAATCTTGTATGTTTCTTCTCCAAATGAGCCTAGGTCACGTGTATTTCCTCCAAGTGCCTTCCAAATGCTAAATACCTAAAAAGGAATGATTAAGTACCTATTTTAGGCGTAAATGCACGATTTAGGGGGTTAAACGACCCTGAAAAAGTATATAAAATAACACCTCATCAATTGACAATCAAAACTCTAGGAATTGGCCTGCATCTAAGAGTAGTTGCATAATGACAAAGACTATGCTCATAGCAGAACAATCTAGGAATTCTTGAAATTTTTCTGACACCAAACATTTTGTTTGCTCAACATGTCAGAAATGTGTCTTTAATGCAAATCATGATTCTTGTGTAACAAAATTCTTGAATGAAGTCAACTCGTGTGCTAAGGTTTAATCGCATAAGACAACGAACAGAAACAAACCCGTAGAGCAAGTAAGTATTCCAAAGAAACCAGAAAGACAGATCCCTACAAGACATAGGTTTTCAATCAAAAATACTTTCACTGTGCATGAGAAAACAATGACTCCTAGATCTTGTCTTAGGTGGAAAATGACGGGTAAAATTTTCAACACTGTTGGTCTTAGATGGGTTCCAACTAGAAAGATATTTACCTCTAGCATAACCAAGGTTGACAATGAACCCACAAATGGTTCAAATGAAGATATCACTAACCAATATGAATGTGCACAAACTTTTGATGTTAGTACAGGTACTCTTAACTTAAGTGCAGGTACATCTTTCAATCCTAAAAAGGAATGACTTAGAATTTAGTTGCTGAAAGGAATGATATCTCAGAAACCAAGGCTTCAAGGAATTCTGATCTGATGAACAAGCAATGACTTTTTATCATAACAGTTTAGAACTCGGAATTCACGACCACAACAATGAATAGTCAAGTTCAAAGCTAGTTCCAAAAGTTGTTCCTCTAACAGACAAGACAGCTACATCACAACAAGATTTAGAATTGTTATTTAGTCCTATGTACGAAGAATACTTCAATGCAGGAAATCAAAGTGTGTCAAAGTCTTCCGCTTTCTCTCTCTGGTAATTCTAAACAACAAGACACACAACCTACAACGAATAATCAACCTACAACATAGCTGATAACTCCAACTACAACTATCACTGCTGAGGACAACTTGTAAATATTTTTATAAAACCAAATACAAAAATATAAAATTTCAAAAAGAAAACACAAAGTCAAAAAATCAAAAAAATTCCAAAAAAGAATCTTCTCGACATGTCTCTTGGAATCGATAACATTTACGTGCCTAGAAATGTCGATTAACATTGACACGGGTGTGTCACAAAAACTCGTTCTAGAAGTTAATATACTACCGGTACACTCATATAATTTAAACTGATCTCAATGCTCTATAAAGGCGACAAAGACCATACGTACACATCTGTAATGACGGAATAGATACATATGACTGCTCACTCTTTAACTCAGAAGCTAAAGGTACAAAAACTATCTCGGGTATCAATAATGGATACCGGAATTCCTAAAGATCTAAAGGTGAACCTCACATTTTTGGGGTGGAATTCTGAGGGGTTTTGTGCTAGTCATATACATTCTTATCCATGAGATGATATTAATACTCGGTTTTCGTCGGTATGTGTCATAAAAAAAATAAATTTAAGGTCAAAAAAATTACCTTTTTATTGCTATGTTCGATATATTACCCATATTTCAAGGACAAAAGCAAATGGCAAATGGAAAGAAACAGTTTCTAAGGCTTTAGTTTCCCCTACACTTAAGTTAACATTATCCCCAATGTATTCTATAGAAAGTACCCACAAAAAAGAATAAGGCGAAAAAGGAAAACAAGTAAAGAAAACTATTACTCCTGGTTTGCTCAATATTGGAGAAGAAACATGTGATAACTGGTTAAATCGTCCTCCAAGAATTGTCCAATGAAACTTCCTAAGAACTTCCAAGCTTCTTCTCATCAAATATAACCTGTAATCAAAGACAAAGACAACTACACCAAGCATAAAATGTGCGATATAATAATATACAGTGTGAAATTAGGGTTGACTCTATAAAGCAGTAAAGATAGGATGAGAGAATTGTTAAACTCATGGTTTTGCAGGTTTATAAAAGAATTACAACTTTCTTAAGTGTTGTACAAGTTTTATTTTCAAAAATACTTAAAATTTTCGAGTTTTCCTGTAACTGGGCGTTTGACGCCGTCAGGAATATCCTGACCCCGTCACAAGTGTCGTGGTGACGGCGTCGCGTGTAAATCGTGACGCCGTCTCCACACTCTGTGAAAACTCATTTTTCATTTTTGATGAAAAATTTCCTGCACTCATTCTTATATGTTATTTTCCTGTACAAAATGCTGCATAAAAACCTGAGAATTAACAATTCAATCATATGACTTGAAACTGACGCGAATTAATCTAAACAATTTATTTCAAATGTTTGAATTTGGTTCTAAAAACCAGATATTTCCCCTACACTTATTTTGTTGCAAAATACCTTTGATTTCAAATAAGACGAAGTTACAAACAAACAAAGCATGATTACAAAGTAATTCAAACATAATGAAACAAACAATGAAGAATTAAAACACAAGACACTCCTACTATGCGAGAAAAGTAAATATTGGGCTGCCTCCCAAAAAGCACTTATTTTTGTTCGAGTCACGAGCCTGACTCTACGCTTATTTCACGCGTAAAGGGTGGGTCTTCCCTACACTTAAGGTTAAGTGCGGCTGATAGTAGCGGTACAAACCACCGTGATGAGAAGGAGCCATACATTGAGAATTTTGTTGTTGAAGAATAGGCTCTAAATGGCGTGCTTCTAGAATTCGACCTCTCTCTACTTCATTTGGCCTATCGAATAAACTAAGTTCTTCTCCTAGAGGAGAAACTTCCTTAGATTCTAATCGCCAATCATCATCAAACATTTCCCAATTTGAAATATCAACACCTAGGGATACACTTTTTCCTAATAAACCTGGTTTAAATCTATAATGTCTCTTAGGGTCATCTATACCTGGGTTATAATAACTATACACACCTTAAGATGGGAATTTGCCACGTGAGGTGAAGGCGGTGTTTGAGTTGTTAAATAATCTACTACCTTTATCCTAGAACTATCCAGACTGTGTGGTTTGATGGGTGGTTCGAGGCCTATTACCTCTCCTAGACTTGCATCTAAGGATGGATTATTGAGTAAAGGTTGAGGCTTCGGTCCATCAAAACTAGGAACTTCCCTAGAACTAAGAGGAGTGTTGTGATTACAATTCAAGCCTACTTCTTCTAGTTTTGTTTTGTTCAAAGGTTCTACCTCTATCGGGGTTCCTAAAGTCTTTTCTACTTCTTCTGGGTAAGTCACGGGCGGTGTGTATTCCTCAAATGACGGTAGGGTTTGTGTGGTATTCTCAAGGCTTGTAACTCCTACCTCATTATCCATCATACTTAGGCAATCTACATGCTCATCATAATCTAACCATGCCATTCACCTAGGTACCTATACCCTAACCATGTCATCCCTAGCTATTTGAGCATTTGGATTTGCTATTGTTTCATCAGAAATAGCGCTTGTTGGGTCGCTACATTTTTTATCATATGAGATACAATCCTCTATGGTATACCATGCTCCTATATCACTAAACTTCCTAAGATCCCCTTCTGCTGTCAAATTGATGATATGACGGGATAACGAGTCAAGATATTTAAGAAAGATTTGAATTTGGGTCATATACTAAGGCCATGATTCGAGACTTTTCGAATTACATATTTGAAACGAGTCCATGAATCATAGAGAGATTCATCTTGATGTTGTTAGAACACTAAGAGTTGATTACGGAAGAATACATCAAACCTACCTATGCTAGAATAACCATACCTATTCATTATAATTTACAAATTTACAAATGTTACGAACAAAGGGCACAAAGAAAAAGATAGACTATAAGAAAGCTAACGTACGGAAATTAAATTCTTACTTGAAAGGATTTAAGCAAGTAGAACTAAGCTAAACTATAATCAAAACCTAACTATTCCCCATGCAGCGGCGCAAAAAACTTGATGCGGTTGCGTAAGGGAATTCTACAAGAAGTTTTACAACTCCCTAGGCAGAGTACCTAACCGTTGTAGTAGTAGTATAGGCAAGACTCAAGGGTTGTTATCGTTCTCTAGGGGAATAGGTTGGGAAGGCTTGATCATGGTCTAACAGAATTCAAAGGGTTGAGAGAAGATTATTTTTGTGTTTTTATATTTTATGAAAGCAGGTAAATCTATGATTTGAGAGGTTTGGTTGGTTTTAGCTATTAAACTAAATGATAAACTATGCTAATGGTGATAACAATATAACAAAAAGATTGTATTCATTTAATCATGTATTACTCCCTAGATTGCTTCTCCTAGTGTTGCTGCATTGTCACACTTGTGATGATTTATGTAATTATTTCCTAAGTCATGAACAGATTACACGAACATGCCATCTACTTAATATTCCATTAAGGCAACGCACAAGTAAGGTAGTATAAAGACTATTACAAGGCCCTCAAGAGTATATTAAATGCATTTGAAATATATTAAAGTGGATCAACCATATAAGGGGCAAGGTAGTATGAAGACTGTTACCCGATGGAATCCTTTCTACACAATCATGTTTCCCTAGACATATCAATAGCGATACAGACAAAAGTTGGTTTTCTAAAGCCTAACATGCATATTCATCACAAGAAGCAACACCACTAAGATCTACATTCTAGGTTTCATACAATCATAAATGAACACAATAAGGAGTTTAGCCAAACATGTTAAAGATAAAGCAAGAACAACAAATAATCAAACAACAAGACATATTGAGTGATTAAGATAATCTTACTTGATTAAAACATGAATTGAAAGAGTTACAATAGGGTTTTGAATCCCCTAAAATCAGCCTAATAAAGGCTGCCCAAAACAACTGGGTTTGTCTCCCTTTTACTCTAACGTTACACACTTAAAAACCCTAATATAGGTTTTGTTTATAAGATAAACGCTGTTACGGCTCGCAGTTTTAGATCGGACCACCGTCAAGAAAAAAATAATCTAGATCTTGGGCTGGGTCCTTGCGAACTGACGTCCGTCTTGAAGTTTGACAACTGTCGTGATGAATCTGACGGAGTCACCGTTGAATCTTGTGACGCCGTCTCCAGCCGCTGAGAACATAATCTTGAGAGATGTTGGTGTAGGTCCGTAGTCTTGTCCATTTCTTCTCCAAATGAGCCCAAGTCACGTGTACTTCCTCTAAATGCTCTCCAATTGCTAAATACGAGAAAAAGAACGATTATAAATGCACGATTTAAAGGGTTAAATGACCCCGAAAAGTGTATAAAATAACACCTCATCAAGTACTTTCTAGGGCATAGAGATGTATAGCTACGAGAGAGCTTATTCTTGAGCATACTCCATAATTTTCTAGATTTAAGCTATATTACCCGCATAAAAGTAAACACACAAAAGCACATAAAAAGAAAATATTTTTGGGTTTTTTAGAAAATAAATAAATGATATCAGTGGAGGTGGGACTCTTCCACACTTAAGTAAAGCACGGGTTGCCTACCGAGAAGCGCTTAATTTTTTAAGAGAGTCATTAGCTAGACTCCTGCTTCTAGAGTTCATTCTTTTGAAAAGAAGGTGGTGATTGCTTCCCTTGTTTCATTATAATCTTCTTCTTCATGGTATAACTTGAGTCGGTGGCCGTTAGCAATAAATGTGTTTCCATCTTTTCCATATAGTTCAACATATCTGGATGGATATTGATGTTTCACTACGTACAGTCCTAGCCAATGAGATCTAAGTTTAGGTTGTTTGAATTTATACTTTGAGTGAAAGAGCAACACTTTGTTTTCGTGTTTGAATTCTTTTCTAATCTTGAGTTTCCTGTCGTGCCAGACTTTCATTCTTGCCTTGTATAGACGAGAGTTTTCATAGGCTTGATGTCTGAGTTTGTCTAACTCATGTAATTGAAACATTCTTTTCTCACTCGCAGTAATGAGATCTGGGTTACAGTTCTTCAGGGCCCAGTATGCACGGTGTTCAATTTTAAATGGCAGGTGACAGTTCTTTCCATATATGAGTTTGTACGGTGTTACACCGGTTGGTGTTTTATAAGTAGTACGAAAAGCCCACAGAGTGTCATCAAGTTTTCTTGACCAGATAGCAGGATTATCTTTAACAGTCTATTCAAGAATTCTTTTAAGAGCTTTGTTTGTGTTTTCAACTTGACCACTTATTTGAGGGTGGTATGATGTAGAGAATCGGTGGTTAACTCCATATCTTTTCAGTCTTTTCTATTATTTTGTTGCAGAAATGAGTTCCTTGGTCGCTTATGAGAGCTTTGGGCATTCCGAATTAGCAGAATAGTTTCTTCAGAAAAGTAATAACAACTCTAGCATCGTTTGTTGGTAGAGCTTGCGCTTCAGCCCATTCAGAAACATAGTTGACATCGACTAAAATATATTCGAACTTATATGATTTTGGAAAAGGTCTTATAAAATCGATACCCCATATGTAAAAATTTTCGCATACTTGAATGTTGTTTAAGGGCATCTCATCACGTTTTGAAATATTTCCTGTCTTTTAACATGCTTCGCATAGGTGAACTTGAGTATGATCTTCTTTGATGATTGTTGGCCAGTAAAAACCTGAGTTTAAGACTTTTTTAGCAGTCGTGTTTGGTCCATAATGTCCACCGGTCGGTCTGTGGTGATATTGATCTAAAATGGTTCGGGTTTCAGGTCCAGAGACACAGCGTCTAATCATACTGTCAGAACATACTTTGAAGAGGTAGGGTTCCTCCCAAAAGTAGTGTTTGAGGTTAGAGAAAAAAATGTTCTTTTGTTGGTATGTCATTCCTTTAGATATGGTGCCACTTGCTAAATAATTTGCAAAGTCTGCAAACCATGGGTCGTCTTCAGTGTCTATCGCCATAAGAGTTTCTCCAAGAAAATTGTCATCGACTTCACTATCATCACTTGTTTCTTCATTTTCAATTCGTGATAGGTGGTCGGCTGCAACATTTTTTGTACCTTTTCTATCTTTTATTTTGATGTCAAATTCTTGCAAAAGCTGTAACACCCCTAAAATCAGGACAACGCAGCGGAATACCACTCGGGGTGCTACTTCATAATACACAGCGCTAGATACAGGAGAACGACCTCTAAATATGTCGTTTGAAAAATAATCTCATTGATTTCCTTGAAATTGATATGACATTTGTCCCATAATTGCATCACCATGAAAAACTTGAATGTAAAAACTCCAATGCACTTCAAGTAAGCCAAGTATCTATATCACCTGAGAAAAACATGCTTAAAAACGTCAACATAAAGTTGGTGAGTTCATAGGTTTTCGTAAATATAACTGATAAACCAAAGGTTTCCAAAGTGTGTATGACCATTTAAACCCTTAAATGTCCTTCCAAAATATATGTATGATTTTCAGAAATCAAATATTTGTAAAGTATGCATGACTTCCAATATTATCCCAAAGATTTATAAAGAATGCACGGACTCGTTTTTTGTCACAAAAGTACCGAAATTTATCCCAATGATTTTTAAAGAATGATGACCATTTAATGTCAACCCCAAATGTTTCAAGTAGTATTGCACTTTATTCAGGCACAGTAAACTATCCTTTGTGTGATACAATGATTACATTTACTCTAAGTTATGAAACTGGACGTTAGATAGACTTATATATATGCCACTTTATTAAGGCACTGTGATAGTATTCCCTTTATCAAGGCAATTATAGTATCTCCACCTTATTCTGGCACCATTTAGAATTCCACCTTATTCAGGCACAGTTTAGTATCCACCTTATTCAAGGCACCATTATAGAATTCCACCTTAAATCCCGACATGCTATAACGTTCGTTCCCGGTGTTAGCTAGTACACCGAACGAGATGTCTATCCCAAATAGATCATATTTTTATAAATTCGCGCTTCACCCTCCCAAGGGTATTTAAGTTCATGCAAACTGAAGCGAATCCGTAATTCATTCGAGGTAAAAGTAAAGTATGTGTTTGCGTCAAACAAGTAAACCAAGTGTTGTATCCATCGCGAGATAGATATATAAATATAGTGTTTGGTATTAACAATTTTGTAAACAATCAGGTAAATGATTTGTAAACAGCTTGTTCTTCCCCTCAAAAATATATATAAAACATGTAAAACGTTGGGGCCTATGGAACCTCACCTCGATGATGTGACAGATAGGCATCTAATATGCACAACACGAACGGAAGACGAAGCGGCTCGATCAAGAAGTTGCAACTAATCTTAACGGCTAAGTCCCACTAGCCTATGATAATGTATTTGGGTTTCCCGATGAATGGTTACATCAACGCCACACGTTGATAAAGATTTAGATTTAACGTTGTAATGGTTTGGTGGTTGGTTAAATAAATAAATTGAAAATATACGCAAAGTGTGTAATATATATTCTTTATATATTACTTATGAAAAATAACCCTTATATAATTCCTACCGTGAATTATATAACAAGGACAATCAATCCAAAGATTAATGAAAAGTATATAATACCTTGCAGGTATTATATAATAAGTGTGAATAATTAATTAAACCAATTAGTTTGACAACCAATTTAATTAATAAAAAGACTTTGAATAATGGTAGACACATGTCTTAACGTTATGAATTAAACAACCGATGCTTGTAACAGTTTATAATCATTATAAAATATAAATAATATTTTATAAAATATATTTCGTTTCTTCGACGGGTCGCGTCTAAAACAGTTCGTCTCATTGTAAAAGTATAGTTTTCGTTCGTTGTCAGGTTATTATACAGTTATATTTTAGTATATCTTTAAAATATAACTTAGTTCCTTTATTGGTTTATAGAATAATAGCAGTTTCAGTGAATCGTAAATATAGTAAATTATATAAATTCCATCATGAATTCTCCGTTTATATAACGCTTTCCATTTTCGAAAAACTCGACGTTTTCCTTATTCAATATATGTTGTAATTATTAACGTGTTAATATTTCAAACACTCGCGTTTTTAGATATAATATATTTATATATTTTATTATATCTAAACTAAACAAAATAATAAACATTATATTTATTTAACCAATTTAAACCACCAATATATATATCCGGTTTCATGTTTATTAAACCTTACGTTATATATATTTATTTGTTGATTTGCTATATAAACTAAACGAACCCTCGTTGTTTCGCTAAACCAAACGCGTCCTTTTTGTCTCTCTCTTAAACCAAACACACCCTTATGTTGTTTTCCTTATGCCAAACGCACCGTATTCAATGTTAAATAACCAAAACCAAACGCACCCTTTGTTGGCTGTCACAGCCAAACACCCCTTAACTAATCAACCAAACGCCCCTTAACTGTTTATATCAAACCAAACACCCCTTAGCCGCTGTCACAGCCAAACGCACCCTAGGCTGCCCCAACCAAACGCCCTCTTATTCGACTATAACAAATCCAAACGCACCCTACTCGCTACCAAAACCCGACAACCCGACCCGCTGTTTCGACAGCCAAACCCGACGCCCCTTCCCGGCTATACCCGGCTGTCCATAGCCAACCCGACACCCTCCCCGGCTGTCAACAGCCAAACCCGACGCGAACCAAACCCACCCTTGTCGGGTCTGACCCGAACGTCAAATACACCCTCATGGTGGTTATTAAAACAAATGCACCCTTTTGGTGCGGGCTGTCCCAAAATCAAACACACCCTTTCCGGTGCAAATACAAACCAAACGCGCCCTTGGTAGGTGGTGGCCACCCAACCCGACGCACCCTTTCATGGTGGTCGCGGTGGTTGTGGTGACAGTGGGGGTGGTGGTTTCGGTGTGGGGAGGCAGTGGGGTGGTGATGGTTATAATGATGGTGGTGTGTGGGTGGTGTCATGGTGGTGACGTGAGGATGGTGTTGGTGGTGACAGCGGGTGGCGGAGGTGACAGTGGGGTGGCGGTGGTGGCGAGTGGCGGAGAGTGACACGGTGCATCGAATAGATCGGGCGACGAGGAACCATTTTGGACTTCGCCGGAAAAAGTCACCGGAAAAGTTTTCCGGTGGCCGGCGACGGCGGCGGCGGTGGTGGCCGGAGGCGGTGCCGGCGGCTGGTGGTGGCCGGATATTTGGAGAGGGAGAGAGAGGATTTGTATATGTATGTGTTATGTTTTTATAAAAATGAAATGAAAAGTTAATAAAATTTTATTTATAGTAAAATTTTAAAACAAAGTAGCAAGTATACAATAGCTTAGGGGTCCTAGTTGTAAATTTTTCCCAGGGACCTAAAGTGTAACTTGTGAGTATTATTTTATAAAATAATGGTTCGGGACTCGTTTGAACGACTTAACGGATGATTCAACGCACGAAACTTGCGCCATTGTTTTCTAAATCATTTTTCTGATAAAAATGAGTATTCACTCGACTAATTTTCGTAAACGTTTTATAAAATTTATTTAAAACGTTTATTATCTACTTTGTGACTTGGTAAAAAAAAGAAATTTTAACTCGGATATTCGCGTTATCAACAACGCTTAAATAAGTAAAATATTAAATAATTTTATTTAATATTTTTATTAAATAAAAAATGATAATTAAAAATAACTTTAATTATTTTTATGTGTCGGTACCCGTTGTGCGCA
>BQNB010179231.1:0-12793 GCA_026074375.1 Tanacetum coccineum | reverse complement strand
GACATGTCTCCAAGCTATTGATTGATGAAAACTTGTAGAAATCGTGGATACAGCAGAAATTTAACCCCTCCATCTAAGTGTTTTACCATAGCATCAAAAATGTACTTAGACGGATTAAAATTTTGGTTTGTTACCAAGCATATAATCAAGGAAGCCATTGTACTATTGAATTCATTCCATGCAGTGGATTTAACACTAAGGCATTGTGTAATAGTGTGAATTAAGAACTTCCACTGTGGAGAAAAGAAAGCTTTATAAAATGTAAGCTTTTGAGATGGTTTTTCATACCTCATTCGTGCTAGTTCTTCAAAAATAGTAGCAGTTGGCAAGCAATCAGTACATTCTGCATCTTCCAAGTGAAGATCACTCCTAATGCTTGTCTTCGTAATGCTTAGCTTCTTTTTATCAATCAGGGCTTGTATCTGACGTACATCATTAACCGTCTTGACCTTTGTTGTTGCCCAAAACTGTTCAATACAAGATGTGTAGATTGTTGGATTGACTGTTAAAGCATAATGAACAGAACTTGCTTTCAGGAAATCAATAATCTCTGGAAACCCATCACTTTCTCCAGGTTTTTCCAAGAACGCGACCACATTGTGCGTTTCAGCAAACTTAGGGCTCGACATAATGATGATTTTGATGATCAAAGATGAAAATTGAGTTAGGGTTTATGGTTAGAGAGTGTTTGAATGATTGAGATCGAATAAAGAATCGAATGAAACCCTTAATCAAAGTATTTATAAAATTACCCTCAGCAGCAGGAACTTGTACTGGCATCACTAATTGATGCCTAATAGCATTAACTTAAACTGGCAGCAGTAAGTTAAGCCTGGCAACATAAACAAATACGGGCAGCATTAATTTAAGCCTAACAGCATTAACTTAAGCTTAGCAGCATTAAGTTGAAGCTGAGCAACATTAATTTAATACACCAGTAATTACCCAAATTTCATTCCAAAAAGCAATTTTCATCATCAAATTTGATTCTCACAAGCTCTCTTTCTGTTTTTATGCTCACAATATCTCTCAATTCTTTTTGCTCACATAATCACTCATTTATGTTTTTATGCACACATCTCTCTTTCTATTTTTAAGCTCACTTAATCTCTCATTTCTTTTGGCTCACCAAAACACTCTTTCTGTTTTTATATCACAAATCTCTCTATTCTTTTGAGCTCACCAATGCAGACAGTTTTGTACAATGTGTCATCAATTCCATAAGTTGCATACTGTCCTCCCCACTTCCAAATGTGTTAACTTTTGAGAGAGGTGGATCATTGGACTGTTTAGATGTAGTCTCAAACCTAGTTTGAGCATCTACATCCCCCAATATGGTATCTTGGCACCTGGGACCACTACCTGAACCAATTCCCTAAGAACTTGGCTCATTAAGTGTTGCCATGGATTGGGTCTTAATTTATGTTACCACTGTCCTGCTCTGCTTCTAAGCTAGAAGCAGTAGTGGCAGCCCTTTCCATTCTGTCACCCAACTCCTTATGGACAGCCTCATCACCAACCTTTTTCAGGGGGACCACTAGACTGAGGTATCTTGGTGTCCTGACCTCTTTTGATTTACCTAGATGTGTTTTGATCCCTTTTGAACATACTCATTGGAATTTAAAACATCATTCACCATAGCTTTTTTGGTTATAGAAATAAGGAACTACCTCAAACAAGGCACCAAGTGATAAGAATTGGAAACAGTTGCAACTTTGGTGCCTATGTCCTCTTAACAGCATTAACATTTGCCTGGCAGTAGTAATTTTCTGCCTAGCAGTATTAACTAAAGTCGAACAGCATTAACTTTATCTTCAATAATTATGCAACAACATGCCTCTATTCATCACAAGCACACTAGAAAAGACTAGATAAACATGTGGGAATTCATGAGGATCCATATTTATGCATAACCCATGAATAAAAGTTAAACTTTGTGAACCAAGACCATTATCTATCTTCAAAAAGGTGAAGCATTCAACATCTTGTATTCAACATGCTTTACCTGCAAATGTTAGTTCATAGCCAAATATACAAACTCCAAAACATCTTCTTCTTAACATCATTAACTATGACTAACTGATTTAACAAACAATCTTAAGTATAACTAACAGTTTTAATTATACTTAGCAGTATTAATTGAGAAAACTAATAGTATTAATCCTTTACAAAACTTTTACAAAAACATAAAGAGATATTAGACTGTTAAGATCAGCAGTCCAATACTTTAGACCCAGTATTGAAATCTCCTGCTTCAAAACCTTTTGTAAGAAGATCAGTAACATTTAAATCAGAAATGAAGTTTGAAACCATTTGTATACCTTTTTAGTGTTGCAATCTCTTATAAAATGATGCCTAATCTCTATATGTTTTGTTTTAGAATGTTGAACAGGATTTTCAATAATATAGATAGTACTATTATTGTCAATATTAATGACAGTATTCATGAAAGTGTACCCATAATCCAGCAATTGGTTTTGAATCCAGAGTACTTGTCCATAGCAACTTGCAACAGCCTCATATTCAGCTTCAGTTGTAGAAGTTGCAACCACAGTTTGCTTTTTACACTTCCAATATATCAACCTGTTTCCCAAAAACTGACAACCTCCAGTTGTAAACTTCCTATCAAGAGTTGCTCCAGCATAGTCACTATCAGTATAAGCAACCAGTTTAAATGGAGAATCCCTAGAATACCAAAGGCCTAAAGTTGGTTTGCCTTTTAAATATCTAAAAATCCTCTTGACTGCTAAGAGATGTGATGTCTTAGGAGTAACTTGAAATCTAGCACAGGCACATACTGCAAACATGATATCTGGTCTAGATGCAGTGAGATACATTAGAGACCCAATCATGCATCTATAGAGATGTACATCAAACAAATCAAAAAAAAAAATCATCATCACATCCTTGACCAAAGGTTTTCTCCAAATCAACAGGATTAAGGCAGACTCATAATCATGTAGTTGAATTTCTTCAAAATTTCAGCTACATATTTGTCCTGACTGATAAATATTCCATCTTCCTTCTGTTGTACTTGTAACCCTAGAAAGAAAGTTAGTTCTCCCATAGAACTCATCTAAAACTTATCTTTCATTAGCTTCTCAAAACCAGTACATAACTCCTTGTTTGTTGAGCCAAAGATAATATCATCTACATAGACCTGTACAAGCACAATATCTCCTTTTTACTTCTTAATAAATAATGTCTGATCTATCTTGCCCCTTTTAAACCCATTGCTCAAAAGATAGTTAGCCAAAGTTTCATACCATGCTCTTGGTGCTTGATGCAACCCATTATAGTGCCCTTGACCACCTGGTAAACTTCGTCTGGATGGTACGGATCTTTAATCCCTAGTGGTGAGTAACATAGGACGTCTTCCTCAATGTTCCATATAAGAAAGCATCTTTACATCCATTTGATATACCAGAAAACCCATAAAAGAAGCAAGCCAAAACACCTATTTGCCATCAATATCTTTGCCACAGGTGCCAAACCCTTCTTCATAATCAATACCGTCTTCTTGACCCTATGACCCCTGAGCACCTAACCTGCTTATTCCTAAATCACAATTCCCCTTTCATCTTCTTCTTGTTTTCCTTCTGAAGACCAATTTGGGTTCCATGGCCTTCTGTCTATTAGAGGAATCCACCAGTATCCAAACTTGTTTAAAGTTTGGAATTGAAGAAAGTTCTTCCAGCATTTGCCTTCCACAGGATGAATTAGATAGAGCTTTAGCATTGCTTGTTGATTTCATCTTAATAAGAAACAAGACCTATAAACAAGATTTAGGGTATCATGTGTTTTCTGCTCATACACATCACTGAGAACCGCTTGTTTAGAATAGTGTTGACATCCTTGCTTGTCTGAAACGACAAATGATTGCACTTCAACCAATCACATTGTCAATTGGATGATCTTTAATGTATCTTGTTTTGGGAGTGTTTTGGAACTATATAAGAGTTTGTAATGTTCCCCATATCAACTTCTGTTCTTCTTCAGTGTTTGGCTTCTTCATTGGACTAATAGTATACTAACTGAGGGACCAACAAATAATTTAATCTACCAGTATTAACATCAGGACTGCAGTAAAACTTATTGCCTAACAGCATTTAAATCTTTAGAACTGCTATCAATCTGCAAACCCATTCTTGTTCAGCATTCCATCATTATTTAAACATCTTCACATGCTTTTTGAGCATCATTAGCAATTTTTTTTGGTCACCGATTAGCAACATTTTGTAGTAGAATACAAAGTATGGAAGTAAATTAAAATTAGTATGTAATCATATTCTTTCCAAATTGGCATCACAATGCAATCTTGACTGCTTTCTTCTGATGTACCAAAAATTTTACCACCATAAGCACCTCCTACAAATGCAACATAACCTCCATCAAACTGCTTGAAATCAGAGATCTAAGTTATGTTACCAGTTATGTGCCTTGAGCATCCACTAACAACAAATCCTTTATCATCATGTTGTGGCTTGCCCTGCATAAAAGAATAAGGAAATTAGATTCCTTTTGGGACCCAAGCCATTACTGACTTGGATCTGCCTCGTGCATCAATGTAGTTATATATGTTCAAAGTGATTGATGCACTATTAGGTTTGATAGGTCTCCAAACCCAACATGCTGAGGGCTTAACAGCATTGAACTCATTTGCCCTGGCAGCATTAACTGATGTCATTGGCCTAGCAGTATAATCTATATATGGCCTAACAGTATTACAAAGGTGTGTTGTATACCTAGCAGTATTAACTTTTCAAAGCCTAACAGTATTAACCGGTTGTTTTTAATAATGACCTAGCATATTAACTATTCTAAGGCCTAAACAAGTAATTAACCGATGATAAAAGGCCTGTTAGTTAATGTCGATTCTATAAAGGGCCTTGGATAGTAATGTGCTGATTTAAAAAATAGTCTTTTGATCAAGCATAATGCACTGTCGGTTTTTGGTGACAATATAACTGACTTAGCAGTACTAAGAGGTTTTAGGCTAGTTCTCAGCAAAACTCCTCTTGGAGTCATATTTTTGTAGGTTCTATGGTGTGAGGTCTTGGCATAATAGTCATTATCCACCCTGTTGTAATTGTTCCCACTTACCCCCTTTTTCTTTTGATGGTAAGTACAATTTTTCTGCACATGATTAAAGCTCCCACAAATAAAACAAGTCTTGTTATACATCACAAATTCACTACCTAGTTAATTGGACTTCTGACCATTCTAATTTCTCTGATTCCCTTTAGGACTTTGTGATCTACACATTTTTGCATACCTAACTGACTTCTTAACTGGTTTTTCTATTTTAGCAGCAGTAGGAATAATAGTTTTCTTTTCAGGCTTAGTCTTAGACTCATCTTGTTCCTTATCATCTGACACCCAATCCTCAATAATTGGAGCATCATTATTCTTTCTAACTTCTTTAGGTTTTACTTCACTAACACTCTTACTAGTGTTAGACCCACAACCTTAAACAAAGCTACTTTTGACCTGTAATACTTGTTCTTCTACCAAAGACTTAACAGAATTATCTTTAGAATTTTATGATTCTTTATCACAAACTACATAGACTCTTTCTTATTACTCTTTGGACCATAGCCTTTGAATTCAGGCTCTTTGAATTCATCAAGACCAGAATAAGACAGATCTAGCTTTTTAGGTCTATTATAAATTAAAGAATGAGGTGGAGGAACTACACTATATCCAAAACCCTTTTTACTTTTGTCAGTTATCTGACTTCCTAACAACTGATCTAAGTCTTTTGAGGCCTTTTCAAATTTCTCAATTTTAAAGTCAATAGCATCTTTTTCTTGCTTAACTTTTTCAAACTCTGTTTTAAGCATATTAATTTCATATTGTTTGATTCCTACTTCTCTTTTAGGACAAGCACATTCTCACTAAAAGAACCTCATCTTCCTATCTGTGACAAGTTGTGCCACAATAGTAATCTATCACTCTTTTTATAATAATTGCCTAATTCAGTTGAATTGTTAGCAACCAAATCATCATATTGTTTCTTAAGAGTTTCATAGTTTTTCAAACAAGTTTTAGAGCAAGTTTTATCAGTGTATACCTCTGAGTCTGAAAATGCCATTAGAGCCATGTTAGTCTGAACTTGTTGTTCTGCCCCAGTCACTCTAATCATAACCCTATACAATCACATAGCCAACATTGCCTTTGAAGGGTCTTTTGTTGTTTCCTTGCTTCCTGGTGTTGTCTTTGATTTCTGATACCGACTTCCCTTGCCCTTTTTCTTTGTGCTCTGCTCTCCCTGGCAAAGTGTCCTAACTTAACAAGTTGAAAACACTCCACCTTAGATTTATCATACCACAATATCATTATCATTAATAAAATCTCTTGCATGGTCCTCTAAATAGGTACTTCCGTTGCTCTCACACTTAGCAAAGAGAGCGCCAACTTAAATCTATTTTGCTTCCAAATCATCTTCAGAATTGGCTCTAAGTCCTGATGTAGACATTAGAACCAGTTGGAGTTTCAACCATGAAAGCAACAAAGTATTATCACTATGACAAGCTTGCAGTGCAAACTTGTGGACTGGTATATTAACCCTAGGCTAGCAACACAAACTTGTGAAGAAGCATAGTTAAGCATCATTGGTACTACTGCTCGAAGCCATGCAGTCATAAGGCCAAGTTTTAGACACCACTAGATGTACCAACAGTTTTCTCTTTATCTTTTTGTTCACAACAATTTTGAAATTGTTAAAACAATACCATCTATACTCATAGTCTCAATCTCAGGCTTATTCATCCAAACAACTACATGAGTATTCCACTCAGGTGGTAAGCTGCTTAAAAATTTTATGTTTAAATCTTCTTGGGCAATGATCACACCCAAGATAGCAAGCCTACTGACTATCTTCTAAAGCCTATTGAAAATTGACTCAAGAGACTCTGTACTGTTTCTCTGAATTCTTATACGTTCTTCAAGAGAAGTTTTTTTTGAGTTTTCTTGGTAGCTGCATTACCCCTAAATCTTGTTTCAATGGCAGCAAACATAGATTTAGCATCTGGATACTGACTGAATGTTAGTTGATGTTCATTTGGAAGTGCCATGAGTAACAAACCTCTAGCTTTGACATCATTCTTTTTCTGTCTTTTCTTCTATAGTTACAGGTGTAGACATCTTTGTAACTGTTATCCCATTCTTCTCAGTTGTTTGAGATCTCGAGAGCCATGAATCACCATTTTCTAAAACTTCCCAGAGTGCATAGTCTTGGATCTGGAAGTACTGCTTAATCCTTATAGCCCACATCTTATATTCCCCTAATTTGAGTATAGGAAGCTTTGCATTAGGAGCACTATTTGTAGATTCAAGCTCCATTTCTTCTAGATCAAAGTTTCTTAAAGCAAAGCTCTAATACCACTTGTTGATCCAAAATCTAGATCGATTCCTTAGGTTGTCTAAGGTTAAATTACCTTGAATAAATCCAAAATAACTTGTTGTAGAAACTTTGTATGTATATTAAAGTGTATGTGGAATCTACACCTTAATACTCTAGAAGTAAAATCAATGAAACAGTAATCTTGAACAACAAAGATATAACCAAACTCTCCAATATTATTAGATCAATAATACGAGTACTCTATCTTAGTACTGGGGTTACAAACCTTGAATCTTTTTCTTTAATCGAACTTTGACAACTATAGAAAACTGATATGAACCGTCTGCTGTTTTGTGATATCTCTCAACAAAGTAGCCATAGACTCCTTTTATAAACTAAGAGTCTAGTTGGCTTACAATAGATTCCAAGATTATCTCAATCGTTTCCTAACATAAACTAATCTCTAATAAATACCATTATGTATATCTTGTACATAAATATCTCAACACTTATCTTCACATGTATTCTTGTTCTCCAACAATCTTTATCTCTTTAATTCGTCTTTATCCTCTTGACAGTAGAAAGTCTTCAAACAGTTGTAATCTTTCCACCAGCAGCACTAATAAACATAAGCAGTAGTAACATTAGTACTAACAGTACTAATATACACTAACAGTAGTAACTTGTACTAGCAGTCTTAACTTTTAGTACTAGCAGCACTAACTACTTAGCTTATATTTTAGTCATCAACACTGAACAATCTTAACTTCCACTAACAGTAGTAACTTTATGCTATCAATACTAAATTATACAAACAGTAGTAACTAGCAGTGGTAACATTATACTACCAGTACTGACCACTTAGCATAATTTCCATTATGTACCTGAGCAGCAGTAACTTCTAAGAATCCATGAAGTCATTTAAGACCCAACAATATTCGTATTATTAATCTAATAATATTGAAGTGTTAGGTTATATCTTTGTTTGTTCAAGATTACTGTTTTATTCATATTACTTCTAGGTATTAAGGTGTAGATTCCGCATACACGTATTATACATCCCAAAGTTTCTACAACAAGTTATTTTAGATTTATCCAAGATAATTTAACCTTAGACAATCTAAGGAATCGATCTAGGTTTAGGATCAACAACAATTAACGTATTCGCATAAAGCATCCTTTTAGTTTAATTATAATCTATCTAGGGATTAAAGCAATGGTGATCTTGTTAAACCCTAGCCCATTAGGACTTTACCCACTTATGGTTTGACGGTATTTTATATACTGATAGTTCATTGTTTAAATTTTTATCAATGAATTAAGAACATACTTGTTGAAACATTACGGGTCACATGCCGGTCTAACTAAGCTTATAATTTAAATACAAAGATAGAACATTATTCGTGATCTTATTGGTCCAGTAATCTAAAACATGATATGGAGAGCTATCCCAGTATCTAGATTACTTGTTAGGTATCACTAGACCCAGTTGAATGATAGGTCGCATATTCAAACACGTAGACAAGTATTAGGTGATAAACATAATTAAACAATCAACGATAAATTAAGCGTCAGATAAAAACAAACTAAACATTAAATCTACATTAAGATGGCTAATACCTGAGGGTATTAGCCCATAACCATTGTAATTATACAAGCGTGATCAAATAACCAAGGTAAACTAAACGTTTTACCAAACGATACCAAAATCAAATGATTACAAGAGTATAAGAATTACACGGTGTCTTCTATGGAATCGTGATTGATGCTTGACCTTTGCCTACTCTTCTTCTCTTTAGAAAATTGTATTTTATGTGTATGGTATAGAGAATATGATTTTGCACACTAAAAACTCATTTTTGAGTCTTCTATTTATAGTCTCTAAAAATTAATGGATACGCCGTATTGAATGAGGTCAATATGGCATATAGGTGTGTTTCCTTGGAGTGCGCGCTACGTTCATAATCAATTAGATATATCCTTCCCAAATTATATTTATCATAGGATCTTTGAATGTTTATCCAGCTGGATACGGCGTATGTAGGCAGTAGGATACGCCGTATTAGGAATTGAGCAAACGCGTTTTCTTGTGAAGTCCATGCGCCCGTATCTTCTTTGCTGGATACGGCGTATTGAGTCAGAAATAAGTATTCTTCAAATATCATAGTTTAAGCTCCAAAATGTACGTCTTTTAGTTTGTCTTCACAAATCACTCCGTAATTACCGCAATTAACAACTTTAAGCAATTAAGTAACAATTCTTGCAATATTTATATAAAAATGGGTAATTTACTTGGGATAAATGATGGTATAAATATAACGTTATTTGATGTTATCAAATATCCCCCCACTTGAATCCTACTTGTCCTTAAGTAGACTCTAAAAATTTATTGAAAATGTATCCCAACCGAAGTTAAGTATTTTTCCTTTAAGAATTTCTTTCGTTTAATCACCTGTACAAAACCAAGCACCTCGCAAAATATGGGAATGAAAACACTCAGATCACTCAAATAATCTAGGGTGCAACATTTAATTGGTACGCTCAATTGCTCGGTCGTGATTAGTTTTCTATTATATGCTTGGCAAGGAAACACATCTCCACCACTAAAGCTAAAGAGTAACAAGTCAAGAAGTAAATTGGGTTTTTGTAAGGCTTAAGGTTGATCATTCTAACAATCTTTCACCAAAAGTACCAAACCAATAAGGCAGCTGAATCATACATACATGGCCGTAATGACGGAATAGACATGTATAATTCGATCACATCCTCATTTGAGTTTAACCAAGGGTTAGGACAAAGCATGATATACGTTATGAATCTTCTAACTTTCACCAAAATTAATAAACCAACAAGGCAACTGAATCACACATACATGACCGTAACGACAGAATAGACATGCATGACTCGATCACATCCTTGTTCGAGTAAAACCCAAGGTTAATTGCTAGGAAAAGGAAGTAAATTGTTGTTAAATAAAAATTACAAAACAGATAGATTAAGCCTGAACAAATAAGGTATATAGTTGCTAGTAACTTTCCCGACTGTTCCATGATAAAGACTCGGAAATATGTACAAACGTCTCGATCATAGCATGACAAAGACAACCTAAGTTGGCTTTCCCATAATGGTCAACTTCCCATTCATCCCAACTTATACATACTTTTACAAGACAAGTGGTGATATCGACCACTTTATACAAAACTATACATCGTTGATTTTTTACCACATATTAACGAATAATCGATCCTTCCAAGTAATTTATCAGTTTAAGATCAACGAACCGACTATCAATCTTTCTATCTCTTTTTTGATGCAATTTTCCATTTTTTAATTTTTTTGTTAAACATAAACCAATACAAATCTCGGTGTAATTTCACCGTCTTCACCATCATAATTCATCCGAATAATTTTTCTTTAAACACTTCATCTTCGGACATAATACATAATTGCGAAAGTAGAAAAATATACGAGCTACATACATTCCTATTGCATTGTGCAATTTCCCGACCTAATCGGAGATAGAAAATTTCACTTTGACACAGGAACTACAAAACATTACACAAAAGCAACTAGCAACTTTGATTAAATAGGCTTAATTTACAGGGTAGGCTAAGGTGTAAAGGTGTAACGAAATAAACGTTTGGTGTGAAAAATATAGGAATGGCTCAACAGGTTTTTCTATGGTATCTTACTCTTATAGCGAGAGTAAGCAAAGGGTTATACTGGGGTTAACTAACCAATATAGTTAGTTAATATCATAACATATAGGCTGTTTGATGTATTCTTAGAAATTTACCAGTTAAACAGGTTACTCCATCTAAGTCCATAGTAATCATCATTGTGGTCTCGAGTGATATACCAAGTCAAGTTCTAAAGTCTACTACATCACTGGCACACTCATAATTTTGTGAAATTTTTGGTAAACGTTTGGAAATGGAATAGGCTTAATTCTCACAATTTGTCATTAAGAGTTATTTGTGTACGAGGTCATATAACTAGTAATTTTTACAAAAGTATGCTAAAAATTTTAAATTTGGCATAATTTTAAGCATATAGCATATTATTTGTAAAAAGAAGGACAAGTAGGCATTCTAATTCTCTATCCCTCCACTTAAATTATACAACGTCCTTGTTGTATAGATAAACCAATTAAAGAAAATGGGAAATAGAATTAGAATGAGGAACTCCCCTGATACTTTGCTCATGATCGGGATGATTCTCCAATTTGTGTTCTTGAGCAAAAGTGTGTTGAAGAGGCGTTAGAATGCCGTATAGTCAACCACAATGTATTTTTTTTAGAGTAAACCAATCACCCAATTAGTCTATAAGTTACAACAAGGCCCTGCATAAAAGTTTAGAAAATAACCTGCAATTCTATCTCGGGTTTACAATGGCTAATATACAGGAAAACAAATATAAATAATGTACATGGAGTCTATACGTCGTATTCATACCCCAAGATACGCCGTATTAAAACCTGTATTTAAAAATCCTAAGTACGGTTCAGTCGACTAATACGCAGTATTCATTTATTCGAACACGCCATATAGACTAAATTGACAATAAAGTTTAAAAACTGAAAAATAAAAAGACTGAATAAGGTACAAATACTCAATACGCCGTATCCATAGGGTTTGGATACGCCGTATAGACAGTCTGGGGAGACAGACTTGATAAAAATTGAAAATTATATTCTGGGTTGTCTCCCGGTAAGCACTTTTGTTTACAGAAAAGTCTTTAAGTTAGACTTGCCCCAATTTAATCCCATCCTTATGAAATAATTTTAGGTCAAACGAGATGCCAAATGGCACATATAAATTTTTAATAATTAATGGCATCCCTTTGTTAAAACATTTACTAATCATGATTTTAATCATTAAAACAGAATCTTTTTTAGCAAAAGATTTACATGGTGTGTCATGATTTGTTTTAATGTTTTGATCAAACTCAATGGGAGTGGTATCTTTGTTTATGCAAATAACACTATCCATTGGTTTGAAATCAATGTTCTCCGAACATGATTCAATATTGATTTCAACATGTTCATTTACCGGTACCGGTTTTAAATCATTGACAAGAATTAATTTATAAGAAGACGAATCCTTGTTATATATAAAAGTATAATCCTCGTCCTCAGAATCAGAAAATGATATGCGAAAATCAATGTCAGCTTTAATTGCATTGTAAATACTTATAGTGGGTTCGGAAGAAACATTCTGATTTGATGTTGATGCATCATTGTAGACGATAGCTAGGAAATCTGTTTCAAAATCTGTGAAAGAATCAAGATCTTCACAATATACCTTACCGTACGTAGCAGTTTCCAAATTAAACGTCTTATCACGCCCTCGAGCTTTATCAGCCATAAGCTGGATGTACTCTTCCATGGTGATTTTGGGGTCGTCCATTTCCTGTAATGAATTTGCTACGAAGAAAAAGGTTAAATGG
>BQNB010179229.1:0-12794 GCA_026074375.1 Tanacetum coccineum | reverse complement strand
CACGAAGCATATCTTCGAGTGTTTGGATGGTTCTTTTACTTTGTCCATCGGTTTCGGGATGATATACCGTACGCATGTCTAATTGAGTGCCCAAAGCACTTTGTAATGATTGCTAGAATCTGGATGTGAAATGACTGTCACGATCCGAGATGATAGATATTGGTACGCCATGTCGAGAGACTAATTCTTTGATGTACAACCTTGTAAGATACTATCTGTTTCTAGGGGTAGGGATAAAATGTGCGGATTTGGTAAGGCGATCGACAATGACCCAGATTGTGTCATGTCCGTTTGAGGTTTTGGGTAGTTTTGTGACGAAATCCATCGTTATTCTCTCCCACTTCCACATAGGAATCTCCGGTTATACCAGTCAGCCGGATGGATTCTGGCATTCAACTTTAACTCTAGAGCATGTTAAACATTTGCCAACATATTCAGCGATGATTGCCTTCATGTTAGGCCACCAATAGAGTTTCTTTAGATCCTGATACATCTTGTCAGAACCTGGGTGAATGGAATACTTTGATTTATGAGATTCATGCATGATCAAGTCCCTCAGATTACCAAAGAGTGGTAACCAACTTTGATTCTTGATACATCAGGTTCCATCAGGACGTATTTTAAATGCTTTGTCCATTCCTTGTAAGTTCTCAGCTTTGATGTTTTCTTCTTTGATTGCCTTAGTTTGGGCTTCGAGGATTTGTGATGGTAATTTTGGGTGAAGAGTCATGACTAATGATCTAACTCGGAGTGGTTTGATTCGTTCCTTCTGGCTTAAGGCATCTGCTACAACATTTGCCTTTCCAGGATGGTAGCGAATCTCACAATCGTAATCTGCAAGCAATTCTAACCAACGGCGTTGTCTCATGTTCAATTCTTTCTGATCAAGAATATGCTGAAGACTTTTATGATCAGTGAACATAGTACACTTTGTGCCATACAGATAGTGTCTCCAAATTTTAAGAGCGAACACTACTGCTCCTAATTCGAGGTCGTGTGTGGTATAGTTTTAGGATTAAGTTATTAGGATGCATATGCAATAACTTTTCTCTTTGCATTAACACTGCTCCCAGGCCTTGATGTGATGCATCACAGTAAATAACAAAATCATCGTTTCCTTCTAGTAATGCTAAGATTGGAGCTTCACACAACTTTTGCTTTAGTAGTTGGAAAGCTGACTCTTGGTCTTCTCCCCAAATATACTTCTTGTTTTTCTGGGTTAATTCAGTCAAAGACTTTGCGATCTTCAAAAAATCTTTGATAAATCTTCGATAGTAGCCGGCGAGTCCTAATAATTAGCGTACTTCTGTAGGTGTGGTAGGAGATGTCCAATTCTTAACTGCTTCAATCTTGGCGGGGTCAACGTGAATTCCTTGACTATCAATTACGTGCCCAAGAAACTGCACGATACTGATCCAGAAATCACATTTTGAGAACTTGGCATATAATTTCTCCTTTTTGAGTAATTCCAAGATTATTCTCAGGTGATTTGCATGTTCTTCTTTGTTACGAGAGTAGATGGGAATATCATCGATGAACACTATCACAAATTTATCCAAGTATTGTTTGCACACACGGTTCATGAGGTCTATGAACACAGCAGGCGCGTTAGTAAAACCAAATGGCATTACTTGAAATGCATAGTGTCTGTATCTCATTCTAAAAGAAGTCTTAGGAATATCTTCTTCCCTTACTCTCAGGTTGATGTGATACCTCAATCTCAAGTCAATCTCGAGTAACACTCGAACTTGAAGTTGGTGAATAAACATTGATCATGGGTATGGTAATGATTCTTTAGTGGTGGGGAGTTTTATTGCATTTCTCACGGTAATCGATATACATTCTGAAAAATAAGAAGAAAGATGGATCTCCTGGATATATACCTTTCGGTTTTTATACAGGATATGAGGCTTAGTCTTGTTTTACTTCAATCACCTTGGATGATCAAAGTTTCACCGTCGATTGGAATGTGGACGACTTTCTTGTCACAGAGAATTTTGGCATGATACTTGGATAACCAATCCATACCAATGACGACATCGAAACTACTGAGTTTAATTGGCATAAGATCAATTTCGAAAGGTTGGTTTAACAAAATCAGAGTGCAACCCTGTATAACGGTATTAGTGTTTACTATGTTTTCGTCAGCCATTTCAATATCGTAAAAGGCATCTATTGTAATGGGTGGGATATTTAGCATAAAGGAAAAAGATATGGATACGAAGCTTTTATCAGCTCCAGAATCAAATAATACTCTAGCTAGATGTTGGTTTAGAAGGAATGTACCTGTGACTACGTTTGGATCTTGGTGAGCGTTCTTGTCCCTCATCAAGTATGCTTTTCCATGGGCATTGTTGTTTGCTTTTGGGCACTAATATTTGTAATGCCCTATCTCTCCACAGGCATGACAAGTTACTGAAACTGGTTGTAGGTTGCTTCCAGTGGCTGGCCCTTTGCTTCTATAGTTCCTGGTCAGATGACACGCCTTGTTGCAAGTCTGACACCTAATAGTGCAAGGTCTTGTGTGATGTAGGGTACATCTTTTACACAAAGGAAGGTTTCCAATATACCCTTTGTTTTTAGTTGGGGTGGCAGCACAAGCCCTGAAGGTTTCTTGCCTTCTATATATATATATATACTCTGTTGTTGTTGGTAATCATTGTTGTGCGTTGTTATGGTTGTTCTGGTAGTTGTTGTTGTTGAAGGTTCTTCTATCATCAAACTTTCATTTGTGATCATTGGTTCCTTGGACATAATTGTGCTTTGTTACCCGATCCATCAAGCTCTGAGTCATGGTAATGGCTTCCTCCAAAGTTTGAGGCTTTGAAGCAGTAACAGTTCCTTTAATACTATGGGGTAGTCCCCCGATGAAAATTTTCAGAGCTGCGGGCAATATCAACAACTAGTTGCCCGATGACAGCCTGAGTCATGGCTGGTGCTGCCGATGTTGATGTCCTCTTGGGAGCCATTCTATCAACATTTACACAAAATAAGATTAAGTCATTGTCATGCTATATCATTTGTATGGATTCTTATTTTGTGTTTAGATACTTATTCAGTACAAGTTCTAACAAAGAAATACACATTCTTTGATATTGTAGGATATAACAGAAAATTCTGGAATGGATATTCTAACAAGCATCTAACTCATTAGGTTTCTCGGGGACTGGTTCATTTCTTAGTGGTTTTAGTATGATCCATAATGAGCTAACTAACTCTGCAAAGATTGATTCATCTGGAAGTCTTAGATTCCAAAATTTTTATGCTCAACATCTTGATGTGATTTAATCGATATCCAAATAGTTTGTATGAAGATTTGAGAAAACCGGATGGCAAGAGAATCATAGTAATCCCGAATAAAGATATGAGTTATCACACTACAGAATATAGGATAGACAACCACGACATTGATATCATGAAACAGCAAGGTATAATGGGATCACCACTGTATTAAGTCATAAACAACTTGTCTAAATAATTTACATAATCAAAATTTGACAAGTGTCATTATTTATGCCACACCTCAAAAATCCAGTGGTTGGTATTTCAACGAAAGGTCTGTAAAATGACAAAATCAATTCGTAGTATTTGTGTCCTCCCTTGCTGATTTCTTGAGCAACAACGATTGACCAAAAAGACTCTTCATATCTGATTGTTGGGCGAACCTAGATATCTTTGATGATTAGTTCTAGAGTAGAAATCCTTAAGCGATCAAAAATAATCTTGTCGTTATGCCTCATTTGCTTTCTTTGAAGTCCAGCAATCTGAGCACGAACTTTTTGAAGTTTGGTTTTTAGTTTGTCAAAATATTGTTGTATGATTACTTGACCGCCGACATGACCTTCCATTTCCTTAATGTGGTCAAGAGAGAGCTCATCTAAGTGATGCAAAATATCTTCGATTTGTTCCTCATGACGTTCCAAACTCAATTTATGAGAACTTTCTCCAATCTTAAATATTTGAGGTAGAGAAAAATAGAGGAGCTTTAGGTACATTCTTGCCAGTTTATCCATAGGATCCGTTTCCCTCATCGGCATAAAAATGGCAGACTTTGTAAGTCGGTCAATGATCACCTAAATTGTGTCATAACCTTGTGACGACTTAGGAAGATTTGTGACAAAATCCATCGTGATGTTGTCCCACTTCCATTGAGGTATATCGGGTTGTACTAACAAACTCGATGGTCTCTGATGTTCGGCCTTGACCTTAGCATAAGTCAAACATTTGCTAACATAGGTGGCGATGTTGGATTTCATATTGGGCCACCAGTAAGGATCAAGAGAGGTGTTTCCCGGTGAGGCTGGGAAATAGTCCGGTAAAGCCGGGGTATAGTCAGGAGTGGTTGTAGAGGAAAAAGCATCCTCAAAATTGAAATCGGATGGGATGATAATAAGGTGGGTGGATGTAGACATAATTCTATAACAACCCAGTGTAAAATAACATAAGTTATTTATATAATAGTTACGCATCTTTACATACTATTCAGGAAATGTAGTGGCACGGAGGACTTTCTGGAAAAAGTAGTTATAGTTTAGGCTTTAACCTTGTTCTCTATAACCGCAGCTCTTGATACCAATCTGCAACACCCCCTTATTTGACATATAGTAGCGGAAGCTAATTTGGGGTATTACTTCATGAATCAACAATCATAATCATAGAAAATGACTCAAAAGAGACGTTTTGGAAAATTTAGTTATCATTCAATATTATATTAGAGTTTTACAAACAGGAGGCCCCAAAATATATATGAAAACATAAAGTTTGAATGATAACAAGTTTAGACGCCCTCAAGTCCAAAGCCACTTCGTGGCATAGTTGCTCAATTACCTGAGATAAACATGCTAAAAGGGTCAACACAACGGTTGAGTGAAATTCATAGTGTTTGAAATGTAAGAGTTGAATACAAGTCAATGTAAGAGTAATAATTGCAATGAATACAATTACCATGGTAAACAATATTATATTATTGCATTAAGCTCATGACACCAAAACCTTAAGATATTCATAAGCTTTTGCCCCAGTAGGTGCTTTGCCAAACACTCAGAGTTCCTCAAATGATATGCGTCCTTATGGTAGTGCGTTGTTATCTACCCAGACGGGGAAGTTCAGTCCCAATAGATCTATTCACGATATTCATGCTTACTCAACCAATACGTTTGGTTATAAGTAATTAACGGTTCATGATAGTGGGGCCTTATGGCAAATGAATGTACTTGGGCAATAATATATTAAGAGAGCATACAGTTGGAAAATACTCGTATTCATGTTTATAGCATGTATCTCCCCATGAAGTTTAGAAAACATGTATAGGTGGGACTATGAACTCACTTTGATAAGGTAGTTAATTGATTTGAAATTTAATTCAAATGGAAGTAAACAGGCTCGTCACGCAACCTAGGGTAATATGTCAAGTCTTAGTTCGATTGTTTATATTTCAAAACTTTATTTCATAAAGTTTAACGTAAATATTAATTTGGTTTATTAACTTGTAAAAACATTGTATCACTGTTCGGGATATCTATACTCCAGAGGGCTTGTAGTAACGTTTGAGGAGCTAGGGACTCTTTAAATAGTAAAATCTTAGCAACTGTCAATATGTCTACCAATGAAAAACCCTCGGCATGAAATTCCCTAGTAGTGGTACGTTATAGATTAAATAATAGAATTTTATCATTTTAAGTTTCTTCAAAAGTTAGAGGATGACAAATTATGTTATATTTATAACATAATTGTTTTATAGTGTTTCGATCGACAAATGATAAAGACAAATGTGCCGGGCTTTAATAAAATCGAGTCTTATAATATTTAAATATATTTTTAAAATTTTATATTAACAAATATACTATTTTTTATAACTTTAAAAATTCAAAATTGACAATAGGATACATTGGTTTATATATATTCACAGAGTGAGTCCTTTTATATATAAAATATATTTAGTTTAAACCTTTACTTTAAACTTGGCAAAATAGCCCAACATAGTTATAACTTTGGAATAATGATATTTTTGGCACAAAACTTATATAATTTTAGAAAGTTACGATATATACCCATATGCATGGAAATCGTTTCATAACTAGTCCAAAAACTATGCAAAGTGTATTTTTGGAATCCAAAAGAGTTTTGCAGCTTATGGATTATTAGAATAAGCTAAAATAAGTAACTTTTACAAGATTATAGCTTATAGAAAGAGCTTGCGTACATGAAATATCAAAATGGGTGCGTTTGGTTTAGGAAAACCAAACTGTACGGTTTTGGTCATTCAAGGCTTGAACAAAGGACTTACACATGATCTAATAAAGCTAATGAAAGATCTAAAATGAAGCAAGAGCTTATAGAACAAGTGGAATGACTTACAACTTGAAAACGGGTCAAAATTAGGGTTTTGGGTTCGTACGCCTAGGAAATGGGTTTCAAGGCTTCTTCTTCTTGGTTCTTGGCTTCTAAGGGCTTTGTACTTTCTTCTACTTCTGCTAGGGCTTGGATTGGACTTAGATTTAAGGTGGAAAAGAGTTGTGAGGCTAAAATGAAAGGGTAGTATGTGATGAGTTTTTGAGATGAATTGAAAGAGTATGTATGTATGTGTGTATATATAGTGTAGAGAAGGAGTAATGACCAAGTTTTCTTAGAGTGGTGACCATGTTAAGTGGAGTGGTGGCCAAGGTGTTGTAGAGTAGTGAACAAGTAATAGCTAGGGTGTAAGGAGGTGATTCATGGAGCTCCTTGAGGTTCTTGAGGTGCTTGAGATGCTTAAGGTGGTAGGGTGGTTGTTTGGTGGTGACAAGTAGGCTAGCAAGGTGGTGGATCATGGTGGAGTTAGGGTGGTTGCTTGGTTTAACTTAGTTTAGAACTAGTTTAGGTGTTTAAGGTTTTTCGTCTAGGTTTAGGTTTGAATTATGGTTTTGTTTAGGGTTTAGGGTTTAGATTAGGGTTTTAGAATGATTTAGGGTCTAGTTTCTTGGTTTAGAAGTTGTGCTTTAAGTGTTGTAACTTGTGTTAAAGTGTTGGTATGAAATAAACATGATTTAGGAGGGAAAACGACCTAGTTTGAATTCTAGGCATAATCGGCTTGTACTTTGAGTTTAAAGAAGTTGTACCATGGTTTTAGAGGTAAAGATATTTGAATTTCATCTATTGATAACTTCTACACATGCCTTGTTAGATTGTACATATGCTTTGTATGTAAATATTACTAAAAATTAGGGTTTTGACATAAACGTTAACGTTTAAGGCTTGTTTTGATAATATGTCATGGAAAGTATGTTAAATAGATAATGTATTTGGTAAAAATGATATTAGAACATAGACTTGACATATTAGGACGTTTATTTGATATAAACGTTGATAAAATTGGCATAGGTAGGTTGCGTGACCTCGTTTACTTTGATTATGCAAGTTACGTTGCACAATAGGTGGAATAAAGTAAAAATATTCCCGTGAAAATGGTTGTACTTAATTTAATAAGTAGATATTACATTGATGAGAATTGCATCTAATTTAATACATGAATAATTACATTGATGAAAATTATGGGTTGTTATAGTCTTCCTCCCTTAAAAGAAATCTCGTCCTGAGATTTAGCTAGATGCCGGAGTGTTGTTTAAAAATAGATGTGGATACTTGGCACAAATTTGATCTTCGCATTCCCACGTACACTCTGGTCCTCTTTTAGAGTTCCATATTACTTTGACTATAGGGATGTGACTTTGTTTCAGTTGTTTGAGTTCTTGATCCATGATTTCTACGGGTTCTTCCATAAAGTTGAGCTTAACATCAAGCTGAAGTTCTTTCATTGGAATGATAAGGGATTTGTCAGATATGCATTTCTTTATATTAGAAACGTGGAAGGTACTGTTGACATTATAAGCTCTTCAGGAAGCTCTAGTTTGTATGCCACTGGTCTATCGTTCAAGGATTTTTGAAATGGTCCAATGTACTAGGGTAAGCTTTCCTTCGCTTTCCAAAACGAATGAACACCTTTTTGAGGTGATACTTTCAACATAACACGATCTCCAACTTGAAATTCTAAAGGCTTCCGTCTTATATTGGCATAACTTCTCTGTCGGTCTCTTGCAGCTTGTAGTTGTCAGATTTGAACTATTTTCTTGGTGGTTTCATGGATTATTTCTTGTCTCGTAAGTTGAACATCTCTAACTTCGACCCGGCAGACAGGTGATCTACACTTTCGACCATAAAGTGCCTCGAATGGTGATGCCTTAATACTGGCATGGTAACTGTTATTGTAAGAAAATTCTACCAATGGTAAGTGTCTTTCCTATCCTTTTCCAAAATCTATAACACAAGCTCAAAGCATATATTCGAGTGTTTGGATGGTTCTTTCACTTTGTCTATTGATTTCAGGATGATATGCCGTACTCATGTCTAATTGAGTACCCAAAGCACTTTGTAATGATTGCCAGAATTTGGATGTGAAATGACTGTCACTATCCGAGATGATAAATATTAGTACACCATGCCGGGAGACTATTTATTTGATGTACAACCTTGTAAGAGTTTCCATACTATCTGTCTCTCAGGTAGGGATGAAATGTGCGGATTTGGTAAGGCGATCGACAATGACCCAGATTGTGTCATGTCCGTTTAAGGTTTTGGGTTGTTTTGTGACGAAATCCCTTGTTATTCTCTCCCACTTTCACATAGGAATCTCTAGTTATACCAGTAAGCCGGATGTCTTCTAACATTCAGCTTTAACTCTAGAGCATGTTAAACATTTGCCAACATATTCAGTGATGATTGCCTTCATGTTAGGCTACCAATAAAGTTTCTTTAGATCCTGATACATCTTGTTAGAACCTGGGTGAATGGAATACTTTAATTTATGAGATTCATGCATGATCAAGTCCCTCAGATTACCAAAGAGTGGTAACCAACTTTGATTCTTAATACATCGGGTTCCATCAGAACGTATTTCAAATGCTTTGTCCATTTCTCATAAGTTCTCAGCTTTGAGGTTTTCTTCTTTGAGTGCTTCATTTTGGGCTTAGAGGATTTGTGATGGTAATCTTGGGTGAAGAGTCATGACTAATGATCTAACTCAGAGTGGTTTGATTTGTTCCTTCTGGGTTAAAGCGTCTGCTATAACATTTGCCTTTCTAGGATGGTAGCGAATCTCAAAATCATAATCTGCACGTAATTCTAACCAACGACGTTGTCTCATGTTCAACTCTTTTTGATCAAGAATATGCTAAAGACTTTTATGATCAGTGAACATAGTATACTTTGTACCATACAAATAATGTATCTAAATTTTAAGAGTGAACACTACTGCTCCTAATTCAAGATCATGTGTGGTATAGTTCACTTCATTAGGCTTGAGTTGTCAGGATGCATATGCAATAACTTTTTCTCTTTGCATTAACACTGCTCCCAGGCCTTGATGGGATGCATCACAGTAAACGACAAAGTCATCGTTTCCTTCTGGTAATGCTAAGATTAGAGATTCACAAAGTTTCTATTTTAGCAATTGGAAAGCTGACTCTTAGTCTTCTCTCCAGATATACTTCTTGTTTTTTGGGGTTAATTTAGTCAAAGACTTTGCGATCTTTGAAAAATCTTTGATAAATCTCTGATAGTAGCCTGTGAATCCTAAGAATTGGCATACTTCTGTAGGTGTGGTAGGAGATGCCCAATTCTTAACTGCTTCAATCTTGGAGGGGTCAACATGAATTCCTTGACTGTCAATCACGTGCCCAAGAAACTGCACGATACTAATCCAGAAATCACATTTGGAGAACTTGGCATATAATTTCTCCTTTTTGAGTAATTCCAAGATTATTCTTAGGTGATTTGCATGTTCTTCTTTGTTATAGGACTAGATAAGAATATCATCAATGAACACTATCACAAATTTATCCAAGTATGGTTTGCACACACGGTTTATGAGGTCCATGAACACAACAGGTGCGTTAGTTAAACCAAATGGCATCACTTGGAATTCGTAGTGTCTATATCTCATTCTGAAAGAAGTCTTGGGAATATCTTTATCCCTAACTCTCAATTGATGATATCCTGATCTTAAGTCAATCTTCGAGTAGACACTCGAACCTTGAAGTTGGTCGAATAAATCATCGATCCTGGGTAATGGATAATGATTCTTTATAGTGAGTTTATTTAACTCCCGGTAATCGATACACATTCTGAAAGATCCATCTTTCTTTTTAACAAATAAGACAGGAGCTCCACAAGGCGAAGTACTTGGTCGGATAAAACCACGGTTTGCTAACTCTTGTAGTTGGTCAGATAATTCTTGCATTTCTAAAGGAGCTAATCTGTAAGGTACTCGGGCTACTGGTGTCGCTCCTGGTATTAAATCGATTCTAAATTCTACTTTACGAACAAGAGGAAGGCCGGGTAGATCTCCATGAAAAACTTCTGGGAATTCTCTGACTACTACGATATCTTCTAGTCTTTTCTCGTCTGACTTCTTCTCCATTACTTGGACTACAAAAACTTAACAACCTCCGGATAAATATCTTTTGGTTTTTATACAGGATATGAGATTTAGTATGGTTTTACTTTGGTCACCTCAGATGATCAAAGTTTCACCGTTAATAGGAATGTTGAAGACTTTCTTCTCACAGAGAATTTTGGCATGATACTTGGACAACCAGTCCATACCGATGACAACGTCAAAACTACCGAATTTAATCAGCATGAGATCAATTTCGAATAGTTAGTTTAACAAAGTCAGGGTGCAATCCTGGATAACGGAGTTTGTGGTTACTAGTTTTCTGTCAGCCATTTTGATATTATAAAAGGTATCTATTGTAATGGGTGGGATATTTAGCATAGAGGCAAGAGATATGGATACGAAGCTTTTATCAGCTCCAGAATCAAATAATATTCTAGCTAGATGTTGGTTTAGAAGGAACATACCCATGACTACGTTAGAGTCTCGGTGAGCATTCCTATCCCTTAGCATGTAAGCTCTCCCATGGGCATTGTTGTTGGTGGTCTTTCGGCACTAATTTACATAATGTCCTTTCTCTCCACAGGCATGACAAGTAACTGTCACTGGTAGCAGATTACTTCCAATGGTTGGCCCCTTGTTTTTGCAGTTCTTGGTCAAGTGGCCCACCTTGTTGAAAGTATTACACTTAACAATGCAAGGTCTTGTGTGATGTAGAACACATCTTCTACACAATGAGAGGTTTCTAGCATACCTACTATTCTCAGCTGGAGTGGCAGCATAGGCTCTGACAGCTTCTTGCCTTTTGTTCTGTTGTGGTTGGTGATTATTGTAGCGGTTGTTAGTGTTGGTGTTACGGTAGTTGTTGTTATTATTGTTGCGGTAGTTGTTGTTGTTGAAAGTTCTTCTGTCGTCAAACTTTCGTTTGTGATCACTTGATACTTGCATTGAAGTGTGCTTTGTTACCTGATCCATTAGCCTCTGGGCTATGTTAATGGCTTCCTCTAGGGTTTGAGGTTTATAGGCGGTAACATTCCCTTCAATACTTCGGGGAATCCCCCGATGAAAACTTCCATCATTTTCTCAGAATCTGGCACCATAATGAGACATAAGGTTGCCAATTTCTGGAATCTTCTCACATATGTTTTGAGATCATTCCCCTTCACAATTAGATGGTAAAATTCGTCTTCCATCTTCTGGATCTCAGTTCGGGGACAATACTTCTTTATCAAAAGCTTCTTGAATTCAACCCACGTAATCTTGTAAGCTTACTCTATTCTAATAGGTTGGGCGAATGAATTCCACCAGGACAAAGCTTCTTTTGTTAAAGTACCAGTAGCAAACTTTACCTTGCAATCTTTGGTACAATTACTACGGGAAAACACTAATTCAGTTCGCTCAAACCAGCGGATGAGGCCAACAGCACCTTCTGTACCTTTGAAATTGAAAGGTTGACAGCTCATGAACTCTTTGTAGCTACACTTTCTTGCTACAGGAGCTTCTCTTGGTTCAAGGTTTCTATTTGTATTGTCAGCATTTGCCATGTTAGCAGCTTGTGCTTCCAGGGCTGCGGCAACACTATCAGCAACTAGTTTTCTAATGGCGGCCTGAATCATGGCTGGTGCTGCAGATGTTGATGTCCTTTTGGAAGCCATTCTATCAAAATTTACAAGACAATACATAATAAGAATTCATATAATGATAGTCATATCACAAGTCATTATATAAAAATCAAAAATTTCATACTTAGTGATATTGAATTTATTTGACATATCATTGTGTGGATTCTCATTTTGATGCAAGTTCTTAACAATAAATACAATGTAATATCAAAGGATGTGTATTTCTTTGTTAATAAGCATCGGGCTCATTATGTTTCTCGGGGACTGGTTTAGTTCCCAGTGGTTTCATACTGCGACCATTTAGATAGCTTATCAAAGAATAGTCTGGTGGTGGTGGTGGTGAAATTAAGACATTGTACATACGATTCCACCTAATGGTATTCATGATAAGGTTTCGAGAAAAACCAAATGGTAAGAGAACCATGGTAATCCCGGATAAAGATATGAATCGTCATACTACAGAATACAGGGTAGACAACCATGACATACCTAAATCGGTATCATAAATAGCGAAGTATAATGGAATCACCACTGTATTAAGTCATAAACAACTTGTCTTACATATTTTACATACTCAAAATTTGACAAGTGTCATTATTTATGCCACACATCCATTGGTTAGATTCTAACAAAAGATGTAAATGATAAGGATCTAGTCTAGTAGTCTGATGGTCCTCCCTTGTGGTTCTTGAGCTCTTGGATTTTGTTCAGAAGACTCTTCATATCTGATCGGTGGCGAATCT
>BQNB010179228.1:0-12794 GCA_026074375.1 Tanacetum coccineum | reverse complement strand
ATACCACCATTACCAGCTATCTCACCATTTTTATCATCGGATGATGACCCCACAAACAGTGATACACCAGATACACCATCATCACCAACCCATGATACACCTTTCACTGAGATTACCGCTTCTACCCAGAGATCACCTATCATACCTCTTCGTTGGGTTATGCTTCTAGCACCTGGACAGCCTATTCCCCATGGTCGACCGTACTGCTACCATCTTAATGGGCCGGTACACATGATGACTACGAGGAAGAGGGTTGGACCGTTACCCACTCATAGTCTTGCTGTGAGACATTCTGCCAATCATTCTTCTTCAGATTCGTCATCAGAGGCATCATCAGATTTTCATTCGGATGCTTCATCTGATTCTTCTTCGAGACACCCATTGTCAGACCATTCTTCACCAGATTTACCGGGTACTTCTGCGGGGCCATCTCGCAAGAGACGTAGGTCCCTCATGACGTCTATACCTGCATTATCACCTTTATCCGGAGCTTTATCTCCTGTCCGTGCTAATTTGATACCATCGCCTAAGAGGGTTAAGGATTTTGGTATATTTAGGCCAGAGAATAGAGGTTGATCCTAGAGAGTATATTTCTGAGGGGATGATGTTATTGTCGGAGTTAGTGATGAGCCTCATTTAGAGCAGGACAGTGATCCAGAGGTTCAGGCAGAGATTGACGAGTGTTTTGCTTACGCAGATGCTCTTAGGGATAGAGGGATTGATGCTAGAGTCGTAGTTGAGGCTATTGATCGAGATGAGACAGAGACAGGTGTGAGAGGCCCGGTTGAGGTCAGAGTTGAGAGGATTACGCATCCCGTGATGCCAGAGGATCTTCCTGAGCCCGCTCAGGAGGAATCAGTAGAGGTTACGTATGAGACATTGGGAGATTTGGTTCAGAGATTCCATGATCACACAGAGGCTATCCCAGTCCATCGTATACAGACTATTGAGGGAGTTCAGAGAGAGCAGGGACACAGGATTGTTGGGGTTGAGTCGGCAGTTATTGCTTTGACAGAGAGGCTTGCTGAGTTGGAGAGGGATAACAGGAGGCTTAGAGGCACCATGAGTGTTGAGAGTCAGAGAGGTTGAACCGACCCAGCGCGGCATGTCCGTATTGCAGAGAAGAGTTGAGACTGATACGACGACTTCGATTTTATGATCGTTGTGCGTGTTGGTTAGACTTGAGTTGTGTGTAGGAAGCACAATGGGTACCGTCCCTTAGAGATGTTCGTTGCATTTGGCAGCATTTGAGTTAGTAGTGTTAGTGATGACCGTAGTGGTAGAACATACGCTATTTCTGTATTATAAAACGTTGTGATGTTACTCTCCTATGTTCGATGAATGAAATTGATATTAATTATCTTATGATAGATGCATGATTTGATGTTTACTTATGCTCTTTGTGTCATGCATTTATCGGGCATTCCGTGATATGTATTTTGGGACGCTGTTTTTATTCCTATGTGGTTAACCGTAATTTTTATTTAATGCCGTTAGTATCTCGTGATACCTGAAATATCAATTTGAGCGTTATATAGTTGTGATGTAGAAGATGCCTAGCACTCGATCTGGAGCGTCCTTGACTCGTGAGGAGTTTGATAGAATGGTTGCTCGTCCGAGTAGTTGAAGAGCTGGAGGTCGTGATGCCGCCAGGGCTCTTGAACTTGAAGAATGAGTAAGAATGGGCACGAGATGTAGAGGCGATAATGGAGGATAATGGCAAATGGAAATGGGATGGAAATGGAAATGGAAATGGAGGAAGTGGAAAAGGGAGTGAGGAAAGGATTTACAGAAAATGGGAATCATGTGTGCTATGGAACTTGGATGGTTTCATGCAAATGTGCTCGAGAGTGCTCACTTTCCAAGAACTTCTTGAAGTGCAAGCCACTATGATTTCCTCAGGAACTGAAGGCGTTGTCGGATTGACCCACTGGTTTGAGAAGATGGAGACTGTGTTCAATATCAGTAATTGTCCACCGAAGTATCAAGTGAAATATGCTACATGCACACTGCAGGACAGTGCTTTGACCTGGTCGGAACCTCATAGAGAACCATTGGTGTGAGGGTTGCCTATACCATGTAGTGGGTTGAAACTAATAAAGTTTGATGACAGATAGTGTATTGTCCAAGGTATGATTTACAGTAGATGGAGATACTGAATGTGGAATCTGACTGTGAGGGAATACGACTTGACTGCTTACACCCCAAAGGTTTCAGGAGTTGATTTTTGTTGTTGTACTAGATGGTCCCTGATGAAGAAGACAGAGTGGAAAGGTTTATTGGAGGTTTACCGGATAACATTCAAGGGAATGTGATTGCTGCAAATCCAGCCAGACTTCAAGATGCTATACGAATTGCTAACCAATTGATGGACAAGAAAGTCCAGGGTTATGCTGCAAGGAATGATTTTTTTTTTTACTGAGATTAGAGAAAGGATGGAGAGTAACATAAGGGATAACTGTGGATCAGCAACCGCCTATCATGAAGGCAAAATACTTAGGTGGGCAGAATGTGGCCCCCATGAGCTTTATGTACGGCTGGGGAACAATTGAAAGAAAAAGGATATGCTGGGCCACTACCCTACTACAACAAGTGTAGGATGCACCATGAAGGGTTATGTACTATGAGGTGTTGGATCACTGTTAAGAGGGTTGGACACAGACTAGGGATTGTGGGCTGCTATTGCCTCCAAACACATCTCAAAGGGCTTTTTTTCCAGTTGGAAATCAGCAAGAGGTATTATTTGTTATGATGTGTGAAGACCAGGACATTTTCAGAAAGGATTGTCCTAAGTTGAGAAAGTAGAACCAGTGGAACCAAACAAGAAACAGATGGAAACAAAGACTGGAAACCAAACTGGAGGTAACGACAACTACGGCGGAAAGGGGGGGGGGAGCTTTATGCCTTTGGTGGAGGAGGATTCAAAATCCTGATTCCAACTGTTGTCACGCGGTACGTTTTCTTCTCAATTAATGTTAGGATTCTTTTGTTGTTTGATTTCGGGCGCAGATAGAAGTTTTGTGTCGACTACCTTTATTGTGCTTTGCTTGAGTTACACCAACCACTTAGAAACTAGTTATGCCGTAGAACTTGCCGAAATGGAAGAAGAATTTCAGAATACAAATATTGTTCTTAGAGGTTGACACGTTAGGATTATTTAGGTCATCCGTTGACTATTGATCTAATGCCCGTAGATGCATGGTAGTTTGGGACGTAATTAGGGTAGGTTTGGTTGGAGATAATACACGCTGTTGAGATCGTTTTCTTTATCATTATTCGTGACGAGAAGGTTGTCCGTATTCCTTATGGAAATGATTTGGTGTTGATCAATTCGAGGAGATAGTTGCGACGGTGTGGAAGTAAGTTGAATTATCATATCGTGCAAAAAGACCAAAAAGTTTTTTATGAGATAAGGATGTCATGGTTATCTGGCACAAGTTTACTGTCCTAGAAGGTGAAGACAAGTCGGAAGAGAAGCGACTTGAAGATGTGCCATGTACGGGGGAAATTTCCAGAAGTCTTTCAGAAGATTGCCTGGGTTACCGCTACTCGCTCGACAAGTGTTGTATTTCAAATCGGAACTTGGGTCCTGGTGCTTGGCAACTGTGTAGCACGAGCACCGGTATCAGTTTAGCACAGCGGTAAATGACAATGACGTTGTCTCTACTCAGCTGCAAGGAACTCTTCTGATCAAAAGGATTTTTTTTAAGGCGAGTTCCTCACCTTGGGGAAGCCACCAGTTTTGTTTGTCATGAAGAAAGTATGGTATCTTTTCGGGATGTGTATCGGACTATCGTGAACTGAACAAGCTTACTGTGAAGAAACCGGTATACCACTTCCAGAGTATCGATGATTTGTTTGTCTCAATTTGCGCAAGGATCGAGAGTCGTCTATTCTAAGATCGACCTGATCTGGTTATCATAACTCAGAGTTCGGAGGGGAAGACATTTCAAAGACAGTTTTTTTTTTAGCTCGCTAATTGGTCACTACGAGTTCCAAGTAATAGCCGTTTGGTTTGACTACGCACAAGCAGTATTCATGGACTGATCAGAATTCGGGTGTGCAAACCGTATCTGGATAGATTCGTGATTGTATTCATCGATGATATTTTGATCTACTCCAAAAGCATAAAGGAGCATGAAGGACATCTTAAGTTGATCTTGAAATTATTGTGAGAAGGAAGATGTGTTACGCAAGTTCTCAAAAGTGTGAATTTTGGCTATCGAAGGTCCAAGTTTCTTGGTCACTGTGATTTATAGTGAAGGCGATTCTTGTTGATCCCGCGAGAAGATTGAGGCAATCAAGGATTGGGCATCGCCCAAAACAACTACCGAGATTCGTCACTAAATTCTTGTTTAGTGGTTCCTACCGCCGATTTATCGAAGGCTTTTCAAAAAATAGCTGACCTATGACAAAGTTGGACTCAGAAGGCGTGAAGTTTGATGTATGGGGAGATAAGAAGGAGAGCTGCATTCCAGTATGTTGAAGCAAAAGCTATGTAGTGACCAATCTTGGTTTACCAGAGGGAAGCGAGAACTTTCCGTGGTATATTGCGATTGTTCGCATTATGGGGTTGGGCGCGGTTTTGATATTGGTCCTGTGGCATATAGGTTGAGATTACCTGAAGAATTGAGTAGTGTGCATGACACGTTTCATGTGTCAAATCTAAAGAAGTGTTTAGCTGATGCAAATTTGCATGTGCCGTTGGATGAGATTAAGGTAGATAAGACCTTACGTTTTGTAGAAGAGCCTTTAGAGATTATGGACCGTGAGGTCAAAACTCTTAAGCGTAGTAAAATACCTATTGTGAAAGTGCGATGGAATTCCAAGCGTGGACCAGAGTTTACCTGGGAACGTGAGGATCATATGAAGGCTAAGTATCCCCAGTTGTTTGAGAATGCTATTGTCGAGACTAATGGTTAAATCTCGGGACGAGATTTCCTAAAGGAGGGGATACTGTGACAACTGAGATTTTAGCAGGTTAGTTAAAGCCTGTATAATTCAGTTTATGTGTGTCATTAAGTGTTTTATGTGTTTTATATGTGTATGAGATGGAAGTACATGAGTGGTGAATCATGGTACTTGTGGAAATGAAATCATTTGAAGGCTTTGCGTAGTTTCAAATGTCGTGTACGTAATATTCTGTGTACGTATTATGTATATGTAATTAATATTATGTATATTAGTGTAGTATTTTATAGATTTTAGAATACTTTCTATTTTTAGAAGTAGTTAGAAATGAAGGTTAGTTTGAAAACTAGTTAGAAAGTTCAAGGTTTAGCAAAATAAGTAAAGGTTTTTATAAAAATAACTAAATTAAAGGGGTTTTTGTGTAAATAATAAATAAATAAAAAAAGGGTGTGTGTGTTGGGCCGGCCGAACAAAGGGAGGAGGAAAAAAAGGAATCCCAATTTGACAACAACTCTAATTTTGGTAATTATCTCTTAAGCACTATAAATACAAATCATAACCTAAACAAAAATCACTTTGATCTCTCTCTCTCTCTTTGACCGGACGAACAACACAAGAGCAAGGGAAACCCCAAAAAAATTTAAGGTTTTGATTTCTAAGCTTTAAGGTATCGATTTCTTAAACCTTTTTCAATTCAATTAAGTTTTAATCATGTAACAATCATTGAGGATGGATTAGGGTTTTATATTTATGATTAAGTTCTGTAATTAATAATGTAATTAATGGGTTTTAAACATTAAAAATCATGTTTAAGGTTTAATTAGGGTTTAGATGTGAATGATTAGGGTTTATCATGTTAAATTCGTAACTGAAATCTGGGCAGAATTTTAGGTCATCTTGCGAGAGCCATATCTCGGTCATACGGATAGCTTTTATTGATTTTCTTGACCCTAAAATTATCTACAGAGAGTCTACTTTCCAACCCCATAGGTTACATGAATTAAAAGTGGGTGGAAGTTAGTCGAATTAATCAAACAAGATTTGTTGTCAAAACTGAGTTTTCAGGGCAGATTCTGAGTTGTGTTTGTATGGTCAAAAACCATATCAAAACGTCTTTTTAATTGATGGACTTGCTACTGTAGTATGTTCATGATGTTTATGCTTTTCTGAAATTTTTGTAGAATTTTCCTAAGTGTTTAAATGGGTCTGCTCAAGCTAAACTTTTTGAAAGTTGAATTTTTATAAAATAGTTAGACCCATTATTATTTTTTCTAAAAAATCATAGAAGCTTACAACTCATTAGGGAGCTATGGGATGTAAGGAAAAGAAATAATTAGGTGTTTAAGTATTTTATTTAGAGTCATCTTGTGACTATAAAAACGGGATAAAATGCAGAAAGTTAAGAATAAAGTTTGTGAGGTAATTTGAGGTTAGCAAGTATGAGGAGTATATAGAAGAGTTGAATCAAGATAGGATTTGGGAGTATCCATTGTTGGGATTGTTACATCGACTTGGGGTGTGACCTATCGATGGCAACATTTGTGTGTATTGTTTTGTTTAGTTTATTTGCAGTTAAAGTGGATGGAATTGGAATTTGCTTGGGCTTTCATGTGTGTTTTACAGTCCTACTTTTTATTATATTTGGGATGGAAATGATGCAAAACTATTTTGACATTATGAACCGTGATATGGTTTTTAAGTGTCGAAATGATATGATTGCTATGTGCTAATGCTATTTGTTATTAATTATGGTAAGGTATGTGTATGTATGTAGATGACATGACCTTGTGTGAGGACCCGACGGACTTAGCTAGTAATGTGGGTTAGTCTTGCGTGGATATATTATGGGGAGGAGGGTATGATCCAACCAGATATATGTGAATGTATTTTGTAATAGATTAACAAGCATATATGTTCGTTAAAGTGTTGTTTTTGTTGATCGCGGTATCATAATGAGTCTTGAACCTGTAATCTCACCAAAGATTATGTATCGTTTTTAGCATCGTTTTCATGGTGAGCAAAATGTGTGAAGAGGGTTAGGAAGAGGAGTTTAGGTTGGACCATAGGTTGCAAGCGAGTCTATGATTTATCTGGTTTTATTTTTCATTTAAACTTGTCATGTTCTGTTTTTCATGCATTATATGTTAGATTATTGTTTTGGGCGTTGTCATAACACGCTTTGGATCTTGAAGTTTATTGAATGTCATTTTTAGTTTTCTCTATTTTGACGCCTTGTGTTGTGATGATGCCTATTGATCATGCCTTGCGATTCTGCCTTGGCGGGGTGTGACATACCATGTCGGATTTCACTAGGTGATCTTGGTCAGATACCTCTAGGGCAGTTATTTATTGTTTGATCATTATAATTGTATTTTTCTACTTTCAAAAATGAGCTTTGGTGTCAAAGAGCTTAGCGCAACAGTAAATACTTTTATGTGAAGTTGTATTTGTTATAACTGTCGCATACGTTTTGAAATCTTGTGGTCCACACTACTTTTGTTGAACATTTCCAAATATTAAATGCTTTTCATGATATTGCGAGTAAGGCAGTATTTACTAAACGTTTTTTATCCTCATAAATGTTTTACTTAAACCTATAAATTCACCAACTTTATGTTGACCGTTTTTAGCATGTTTTTCAGGTGCTTAGATTTGGACTTCTTGACGTGCAGTGATACGTCAAGATGATACCAATTTTCAAGACTTTATTATCATTCATACTCGTTGTCTTTTGAAAACTAAATTATGCTTCCGCTACATTTTACTTACGCTTCCGCAAATGTTTAATTTCTTTTGAATCTTATAAAACTTATCTATTTTTAATAAATGCAACGAGTATTGATTTTCAAAACGTCAATTAGTGGTCATTCTCTCGTGCTTTGTGGGATGTATATTATGACGTCACGCCCTCGGATACGTATTCCGTCAGACCCTGTTTAGGGGTGTGACATATTTAGACTTGTGTTTATAAAGTTTTAAAATGGGTGCAAAATAAAGGAAGTTACAAAAATTGAGGGTCCATTTTTGTCATTCTCCAAAACTTATGGTTTAACCCGTTTGTAATCAAAACATATTCCTCACCAAACCACTTAAATTTTCCAAAACATATTTCTATCAAACATACACATTTCGCACGTATTCTTCATCTTGAAATCTAAACCAGTTTGTGTCTATTTCAAGGTACACACTAACTTGTTTCTTATCTGTCATACAACTCTCGTTAAAGCGGTAGTAGTGTACACTCTCACTCGGTTGGTCGAGATGAACCTAAAATCTTTTATATGGTTCATAGAACTAAAAGTATGTGTTATTCTAATTAAGGTTAGGGATTTGTTTGGATTAGGATGCCAAAGAGACTCGTCTAAAACAGTTTTAGGTATCTCTAACTCATTTGTGAGATAGAATGATTTTTGAGTTGACGAATTGTGCGAATCATGCATTTATGTTTAAATGTTTATGGGTTTGTACTCAATAGCTTGACATATACATGCTTATTAACCTTTTAATACAGTGTTTCAAATCTAGGATATTATTGGTTCGATTTTATGTGTTCTTAGGTGCGAGGTGTGCAATTATGGTATGAAAATGCACGCTCTTTGTGTTTAATGTGTTAGGAAACTATATTGGGTTTCTAAGAATACTTATTGTGTCTCCTAGATGCCCTATATAACAAATGTAAGTGTTCTCCCTTTGTTTGTTGCTCGAAAATGAATTAGAGAGCTCAATGTTATTTAATCTCTGATAAAATTGATTTCTGCTATGCTCTTGAATGATTTGTGATTGATAGTGAATGAGATTTGGATGAGTAAGATTGTTAGAATTTAATTTGGGTTAATAAGAATCATGCGAAACATGTCAATGATCAGGTGTGCGAAACATGTTCATGCTTATTTTTGCGGAATATGTTTATTCTTAACTGTTCGAAATATGTATAGGAATATTTATGCGGAATATGTCTTGTATTAGCTGTGCAAAATATGTCAGGACTTATCCGTGAGAAATATGTCTATTCATATTCATGCTAAATGATGCGTTTTTCTTTGATATAATTTTACTCAAGTTTTAAATTTATAAAACTCGATCTACATGACAATGAACTAATGGGCACAGGAACCGATAGTAGGTAGTACAGAATGGTAAATCCGAGGTCGTCCCAAGAGCTAAGTTGCAATTAGTTTTAATTTGAAATGTCACGTTTTAAAAGTGGTTTTTGATTTGATTTGAAAATGAATTAAAATAACAATAAAATTAAACGCTGGAAATTAAAAGGGTTGGAGATATCAGGATAGAAAACGTGCTCACCTAGTTACTTCATTACTACTGTTATGAAAACGTTTTCCTGTGCAATGTTAAACTATGATTTCATTAGTGGTTTCTAAGGTCTATGGACTTGAATAGGTATATTTAATCTATCCTATTCTCCTTGCAATTCCGAATTAGTCCAAATTGTATAGGATGTAGGTTATCCTGGTTGAAGTGATTAATCCCAATTATTCCCAAAACTTATCTAATAACCTATACAGATTATTAACCCCCTTTGAAAGAGTTCATGTGCTTTTAAGTATATTAAGTGATCAAGGCGGAGACCGATTAGTTCCTACACTAGGGGCAGAGTAAAAATCCTCCTAGTACCCGATTTGATCCCATTATTGAATTTGATAGTCTAATAATGTGGTCAAGCAAGATCCAAACCACATGTAATACTACCAAAAAACTAGGGTTTCACAGATAGTCAAGGAATATCAACGAAAACCATAATCTAACAGGAAACAAACATCATAACAATAGTAATTACATAACTAGGCAACACTTCTAAAGTGCGATTAGCGCTCATGGTAACTAAATCACAACAAGAAATATGAAGTAATACATAGATTGAAGCTCATAAATTCTTTTCAGTATTCGTATTTGATCGATTAAATAAATTAAAGTAATGAAGTGTGATCTCCCTTGGCACTCCAGGTGGAATTCTTCGAATAGTTGGAAAGCCTTTCGTCGCCTTTTCAATTAGCTGTAGAAAAGTGATACTCGAAATAGCTTAATGAGGCCTCTATTTATAGGTTTCGAACCTATTACAGCGCAACTAATAAAGTTGTTACACTGTAACCTTCATATACGACATTCCATAATTAAGCAATTATTACGGCGTAACCAGATATGGTGTTACGCCGTAACCTTCAAATAATTTCCATAAGTTCATGATCTTTATTCCATATATGTGGATCTTCATGGTTACGACGTAACCATAAGGTGTGTTACGCCGTAACTCTATCTTTGGTAAGATTTCCTTCCAAATACATGTTTCGGCGTAACTAGATATGGTGTTATGCCGTAAAGTTGTCCTTGATTTTTGTACTTGCTTAATTTATGTTACGGTGTAACCATTTTTGGGGTTACGCCATAACATTCTTTAAATAATTGCACTTTAAGCCCTATTTTCCTTGTTTCTTGTCATTTTCCTGCATTTCACCTGAAAACTACAAAATGATAGAAAATATCTCATTTTTGAGTATTAGTGAAACATTTGCAGGTAATATATGGGGTAATTTGCCACTAAAAAGTATTAAATATTTGATGTTATCAAATATCCCCCCACTTGACTTTTGCTTGCCCTCAAGTAGAACCTGTTAGAACATTTCATAAAAAGATTTCTCGAGAATAATTTCAAGAAATGAATCTATAAAAACACTTATGCTAGAAAACATCAAAGCCGAACACCTCACGAAAAGGGGATATAAATGTCACTCAACTCTCACTAGTCTAAGTGTTTCATTTTCAGGGTGTTCGCTTAATTGTAACAGTCATAGCACTGTTTTCTTCATAAGCTTGGAAGTACACAAATCTGACAATAGATAGAATTAAGGTCTAAATAATTCTTGAAGGCAACAAGGGTAATATGGTTTTAAAGGGTGATAAAGAGGCTAGGATAGACATGGGATACACATTTAATGGTTGTTAATATAAAAACACAAAACGAATAGTCAAGTAAAATTCTAAGGCATCCATTACCAGCTACTGTCCATCCATAGTCCAAGTCCTTTAGTGCGAAAAAATCTGTTCATATCATCATGTTGGGCTAGCTCATAATGAGATGTTGTTGGGAATTAAACTCATACACTTAGTACTGCCAAGCCAAAGACTTAGTACTGCTCAAGATTACAACTGCCAGTACTAACTAGTTAGTACTGCTAGAAGAAAGTTAGTACTGCCAGTACTAACTTAACACTGCTGAAGGAGTTAAGACTGCTGCATGAAGACTTAAGACTGCTCAAGAGATAAAGACGTGTAAAGAGATATGTATTGACTTATTCTGTGTATATTCTATTTAGTTAGAAAGATATGCATATAAGATTAGAATTATAGAAGATTTGTAGTTATCTTGTAAAGGACTCCTTGGTGTATAAAAGGAGATCCTAGGTTATGATGTTAGATGTGATTTCATAGAGTTGCATGCATAGCTTCAAGGTTGTAAACCCTAGTACTAGACAGAGTACTCGTATTATTGATCTTAATAATATTGAAGCTTTTTGTTACATCTTTGTTCAATCATATTTACTGTTACATTCATAATTCTTCTAAGTATTAAAGAGTAGATTCCGCATACTCTTTAATATACACACTTTGTTTTACAATGTTGTTTTAGATTTTCCAAGGTAACTTACCTTTTCAAAGCTAAAAGAATCAATCATAGTTTGGGATCAACAAGTGGTATCAGAGTTTGTGTTCTAAAAAAATTTGATCTAGAAGAAACTAACAAGAAGAACTCTTTACTCACAAGGAAGAGATGGATCTAGAAACTGCACAAAGTATTACTACTGCAAAGTTTCCAATTCTCAAACAGGGTGAATATGATATGTGGAGGCTAAGGATTGAGAAATACTTTCAAGTACAAGACTATGCTCTATGGGATGTCATAGAGAATGGAAACTCATTCAAACCTATAGCCCAAATAACAACAAATGTTGATGGTTCCTCAACTTCTCTAATACCAGGTCCTGTCACTAATGAAGATAAGGTTCAAAAGAAGAATGATGTGAAGGCAAGAAGTATGTTACTGATGGCACTTCCTAATGAACATCTAATGACTTTTAATCAGTACAAAGATGCTCATACTTTGTTTGCTGCTATACAAACAAGATTTGGTGGTAATGAAGCCACAAAGAAGACTCAAAAGACTCTACTGAAGCAAATGTATGAGAACTTTAGTGCTTCAAGCACAGAGTCTCTTAACTCTATTTTTAACAGGCTTCAGAAGATTGTAAGCCAACTGGCTGTTTTTGGTGAAAATATTTCACAAGAAGATCTTAATATGAAATTCTTAAGAAGTCTGCCTTCTGAGTGGAATGCTCATGTTGTGGTCTGGAGGAATAAATCTGATCTAGACACAATGAGCTTTGATGATCTCTACAATAATTTCAAGATTGTTGAACAATAGGTTTAAGGAACTGCAAATTCAAGCTCAAGCTCAAATTCTCAAAACATGGCGTTTGTATCATCTCCTAGCAATACTAATGAAGTTGATACTGTTTATGGAGTTAGTACTGCTAACACTCCAGTTAGTACTGCTAGCACTCAAGTTAGCACCGCTAGTACCCAAGTTAGTACTGCTAACTTAAGTGATGCCACTGTTTATGCATTTTTGGCCAATCAACCAAACGGGTCTCAACTTGTACATGAAGACCTTGAACAAATCCATGAAGATGACTTAGAAGTTAGCATTTTTGAGCATGAGGGCAAGAAGGTTTTTCCAGAAAACTGGTAGAAAGATCACTATCAATGGGAGTGACACAGCTGGATATGACAAGACCAAGGTAGAGTATTTCAACTATCATAAGATGGGACACTTTGCAAGGGAATGCAAAGGACCAAGGAACCATGATAGC
>BQNB010179224.1:0-12794 GCA_026074375.1 Tanacetum coccineum | reverse complement strand
TAATGTAAAACAAGGTTATAGTCCCTTATTCCTTATGTACCAGTATCACTCATCTGATTAATTAAGCCAACAACTAAGTGCCCGCTTATTCACTTTGCAATGTACTATACACTACTACTATTGATATAACAACATTGGTTATATATCCACAACTTTAAACTGGAGTATTAATGTGAGTGTGAATGTTGTAATGCAGATTTTTGTGATTCCAAGTGGGTTTAATACTTCAATTCCTTCAGGCGTATCTGATCTTGTTACATAGTAGTAGTATTAGTAATTAATTATTACTGTTTAGAATATTAACTGGCATATGATATATTTAGTTGGAAAAAGATCTTACTTTGCTTCTCTACCATTCCTTTGACTTGAACCTGATCAAGTCCTTCAAGTGTTCTACGGCACTTCTCAAGGTGCTGATCAACTTCTTCTTTGAATTTCTCATATATGCCCTTCAGTTGCTCTTGTTGCTCTGCATTGATTTAGCGGGTCAAATATGATAAAAGAAACATATGCGTTATTAGAATATAAATTAACTTCTGATTACTCATCGCTTATGACACAGATGGAAAAAACATCAAGATTTTATATTAAATCTTTGGTTTTAGATTATTACCTCGCAATTGCTTTTCTGGATGCATTCTTTTGGATTTACCAAGGTTTGTCTGCTTTCCACTGAAACAAAATAAAAACCACCTGTAAGAACTTAAATATAAAATATCAGAAATGCAGACAAACTGTAAAGTTACTCACACTTCATTCTGGATTTTGGATTCAGCATTTTGCAACTGTGAGTGTTTGTTCTCGGAGACGGACAACAATATGGCAGCAGATTGCTTGCTTGTGGTTGAATGTATTTTCCTTTCCACCCGTTCTAAGGCCAAGGCGAACAGTTTTACAGCACTGAAACATAAGTATAGTGTGATTAAATAAGAGGAAAAAGAAACCTATAATTATCAAACTAAAAACGGATTACCCCACAAGCCCATCATGTTGCGAGCCATCTTTAAATTTGTCACAATCTGCGTCCCCTGCCCAATTACAACAGAGAACTAATACATATATGTAAAAGATAAACAACAGTAACAAATATAACAGTACACATTTGAAAGCTTATTAAAGAAATATGTAAAACTTCATGCCATAGCTATGCATGTCATATGTTCGACAGTTAAAGTTATATTCACATATTTATAAGCTGTTAAGAGACATGCAATGCCTTGTGCAGTGGTGAGGCAATCGATCTTGCACATTGACAAATCCAAACTAACCTACATCACACTATTAAACATCTAAGGTTCCAACTCGTAAGTCATTATCAATTGGCTATAAGTGAGTGTGACCTAGGATCATACATACTCGCTGGCCAAGTTGTGTACTCAAGTGAGGTCAATAATCTCAGCTCTCAATAAGATGCATTTATCAGAAGTAAAGTGCTCCAAAATCTAAAATGCATATTAATAAGCAAGCATATAAAAGTTAAGAAACTTTTCAGTTTAAGTAACGAACTACACGTAGGTGTATACCAGTAAATAACATCGCACAGAACTTTAGTAGTGAAATGAACTAATTATCACCTTTGATTGGTGTATCATCTTCAGAGCTCTCAGAATCCTCCTCTTGACATGGTGATACTGATACAGGCCGTTTCTTTCCTTGACGATTCTTCGATATAATTGGCACTAGATTTACGAAAAAAGAAGAATCTTCAATACAGCTGAACTGAGTGATTTATCTTCAGTTTTAAGTCATCTATTATTCTTGAAGTATATGGCAATTTAATAACAAAACATCATAAGTGAATGTTACCACTGATAGGTGAAGCATCTTCAGAGCTCTTATACGAAGATATAGGAGAAGAGATCCCAGTAGTTGACTTGAACTCAAATGTAGGGCTCTTTAGATCAGACTGTGGGTCTACATTAGTTGAGAAGGAACGCTTAGCAAAAGGATTCTGATCCACATCGTTCTTTGACGTAGTCCCATTATTACCTCCAGGCTGACAGCTGGTCATAAGATCATCAGAGTAGTTGTGACTTGTTTCTTTCATTTCAGTGTCTGACTTAACTACCTCACTGTCTCGTTTTCTGTTTTCAAACAATGATGCACTTATAACAGCAGCTTTTGTTTTCCTCCCATCAGTAGCTTTCTGAGACTTATCTTTGAGAACCCCTTCAGTATTTTGCTTAACTACCTCACTGTCTCGTTTTCTGTTTATAGTTAATGATGTATTGGTGGCAGCAGCTTTTGTTTTTCTCCCATCATTAGCTTTCTGACTCTTATCTTTATGAACCTCTTCGATAACGCATGTCTTCACTGGCCTGATCTCTAATTCCAATCTTTCCTTTCTCTTGAACATTTTAAAACCAGGACTAACATCGGTGATGGATCTCTTTGACCAAGTCTCCACAAAAGAGAACGCATTTTCGTCTAAGTGAGCTTGTTTAGACTGACATAATGGAGATTGTTTTTTTGGTACAGACTTTTGAGCTTGAGGTTTCTTCCCGGGCGAAAGAGTATCAGTTTCATTAGTTTTAGACCGCTGCTTCGTCTTATCTACATCCATTCCAAAAGTCTGTGAGTTGTGCTGTGTCTTATTCGGTGAAGAAATTACAGTTCCAAGTAATTCCTGGACTTTCATTCTTGATATGTTCACTTTTTCACTTGTTCCCTGCTCTGTCGTTCCTTTCTCTGGCTCCGGTACTTTCTTTGGAGTTGCATACGCAGACTCTTCCTCCCTGCCAATAGTACCACCGTTGCCTCCCTCCCTTTGGTTAAAGTTTCTCTTTGATTTCTTCTCATTGGCATACCTGGAACGCAGGTTCAACATCTGGCTTGCGAAATATGAACGCGCCTCCATATTATCAACTATCTTATTACCACTAGGTTGCAGGGGCACATTATTAGTAGACGGCAAACTCGAAACTTTTGGATATGCTCTGTTTTGGTCAGAAGTATTTCTACGAATCAGTGGAGATGATTTCTGAAGTGGAACCTTGTTCTGACTTCCCAAATCTGAAGACATGCCTTCTTTCCCATTACATTTACTTTCAGCAGGAACATCTTTCACGGATTTTACATTTTGTGAGGCATGCAACTCATCCGGAACTACAATTCCTATGGACATCTTCCCTGCTTGGCTACATGGTTTATAATTGCTACCAAAACTCCAATTCCCGCTCATATGATCCTAGCACACAAATTATAGGTCCATTAAGCCTCTATGCATCTCTGAACTTCAGTACACGTCTCAAATCATTGTAAAAACAATTTGTTTCCATTAAACCAGAAATACAGTAGAATAAGCTCCCACAAATAGAGAACAAAATAAGGGGGAAACAAGCCGAAATAAAACAATATCCCATTATACGGTTGGTGAGTAACTTATACAACAAAAAATTAGTATAGCGTGATTAATGTATCCACAGATACCCACTCATATGATCCTATCACAAAACTTATTGGTCATTTACGCCACTATCTTCGTCTTAGGTAAACAATAATAATCGTAACAAGTTTTCATCAACCAGTAACACAGTAGAACAGACACACACGCACAACAACAACAACAGCAGCAAAACAGATAGAGCGAAAATAAGCATAAACAGATCACTATCCCAGTAAATATTACGATGACGACATAGACGCAATCCATACACAACCACTATGTTCTGAATAACTCAATCAGATGCCAAATATACGTATAATGTAATTAAATGAGTCCACAAATACTCACATCGCGTAAACGCCGTGGTTGTTCGGTTTCCATTTTATTACTTGGGGTTCTTCGGCTCTATTCAACAGATCTCAGAGCAACAGGTGGCTAAAACACGCAACGAAACAAAACAAAACTCAGTAACTTACATCTACAATTCGCATAGCCAGCTTACACAGCTTATGGTATCAAACCTATGGAATCAAAACAGCTATAAAGAATTCGCATAAAAAAACTATGACGTCTAACGCGATAACAACAATTAATATACAGTTAACAAACAAAAGTGATGAATCTCACCTAATTTATAACCTAGGGTTTCAGAACGTAAACCTAACTAACTTATCCAGCTACGAATGAAATGAAATACACTAAATCAACGCTGATAACGTAATTTCATAAAAACTTAATAATAATAAACGAATTGAACGGTTAAATGTAACGATGAGATCATGAGAAGCTAACGTACCTTATTAGGACTGATGAGTTAACCAGGCTACGAGCACAAAAAACTAACTAACTAACTAACTTTTTTTTCTTTTTTTTTTTCTTTTTTTAATAACAAAATCTTAGTTAGCCGGAGGAGGAATATAGAAGCCGCAGTGGTGGTTCTTCACCAAATCCTTTTTGTGACGAAAGCAGCTGTTGCATCCGGAGCAAATTTGTTTAATTAGCTTACTCTCAGACCTATGGTGAGTGCTATTATTATTGATGGAATCACGCCTTTTGGAAAAAAATTGGGGATTTTTGCATAGAAAACAGGCAAACTTTTTCTCATCGGGGTAGGGGATGTGGTTTTGTGGTGGTACAACAGGTTGTTCGTTGTCCATGATATGATATGTGTGTGTGGGGGATGAGAGAGAGTGTGTTGTTGGTTGTGTTTGGGAAATGAGAGGATGATGATGTATTTATAGAGCGTGTTGAGTAGGAGGAGGTTATGCATTGTGAAAGAAGAATGGAGGGAGGGAGAGGGGATGAACCGACTTGGAAAAAGTATTTTCTGTTTGAGAGAACGAAGGAGAAAAAAGAAGAGGATCATCTTCTGATGATGAAGGATAAAAGAAGGAAGAGTGGGGAGTGGGACCTTTTTATTTTCATTTTCAATTCCCACTTTTTCCCGCCAAAAATTCACCTTTTAAATACTTACTACTCCTTTATTTATTAAAACAAAATAACACAAATCATATAAAACCTCATTGTCTCGTCCTCGGTTTATGCTTTTCTTTATATTTGATCTTTGATCCGGTCCGGTTCTGTCTTAATAAATTCGGTCTCGCTCCGGTCCAATATTAGTCGGTTCGATCCGGTCCGATCTTCCGGCGACTACTAGCATAAGTGTCACTCTTACTTAAATGTACCAAATGATTAATAGATAATTAATAGATAAAACCCAATTAAACAAAATCTAGATTCTACCCGAGATATCATGATTACTTATATTTAGATTAGTTCTATCTGATTTAAGTCTTTATTAAATGAATTAATCTATGTCACATACTAAAGTGTTTTGTTGATGGTGTTACTATGGGTTTTTAAAATCCAAATTTGAATCCGCTGTTTGTTTTGAAATTTGGATTTGAAATTAGGATACAATCCTAAAAAATTGCATTGTTTCTAATACACTAGTTGGATACCCGCGTATAGCAGCGGTGATAAATTTTTTTTTTGACCTTACTCTCCCCGTCAATTCTGCGCTACCCAGCTAAAGTGAAATTCGATTCACAACACTCTCGAATGTATTACTGTTGTCCGGTGTATGTGTCGTCTGTTGGTTTCCCGTAGCATTCCCGCAACACATATTATCCATTAACCATACTCGCATTTTAAAACTCTATACTAGACATACTGCCTCGTACCAATTAAAACACTCTCTCAAATAATTAAGGTTAAGTTGTAAAAAATTAAAATCATAATATAATAAACCCTTAAAAATCTAAAAATCTAAATTATATAAATATATCAAAATGATGTTTTGAATTATAAGAGACGAAATGTTAAAAAATATGTGAAATTATATCATAATAAAAATTATAGATAAAATATATTTCAATTTAAAAATAATTGATTTTTTTAATTAAGAGTACACAGCACCTATGTTTATTCTTAAATTATTAAATGGTCCAGATTGAACGCTCTACTAATATTTGATGGACACCACAACTTAAATGCTTTATCAACATAGATAAAACTATTGACATATTGCTTGGGCCCTTTAAGCAAAAAATAAAAAACAAAATATAAAGAAATCTACATAGCTCATAAGCCTTTTCATAAACAAGAGCTAGTGAAGTCCCTTAAGCCATCCAAACAATGGCCCATAATCATCATACAACATAAGGCTGAGGTATATTTGAGAGCAGGGTGATTGGTGTGATATAACTTCTATACTTAACTTTTTAAGTTTCACTTAGTCTAAAACAGTTTAACAAGCTGTATTGAGAGCTATTGAACACAAACAACATCAATTAGAAACTATAACACTTGGAATTAATAACTTGAACTTTAAAACACAAAGACAGTGCATTAAACTAGTGAAAGATGTTACAAGCGCAAGTATAAACTTTTAAATAACTGAGAATAAGCTAAGTTAATTTAAAAACTAAAACTAGATTCGTAAGATGCCACAAAGGCTTACGAAAAGCTCTATTATAGCCGAAGTATTAGGACTTTAAGTCTGGGCATCTTTGTGCTGCTATTGGAGAGAGTAAAACCAAGTGTGCTAGTAGTGATGAGCAGATCTAGAAGGCAAATCCCAGCTTTGATTTTCTTTGTGAGGTCTTCTATGAGCCTCTCAGCCAATCGAAGTGCGTTGGGAATGAAGAGGGATTGCACAATGGACTTTAATAAAGCAGGGGGGAAAGTACAGGTGAGGATCGAATGATTTGGTAGGATGTTAGAGTGATTTAGGCATGAGAAGTATGGGTAGCAAAAACAGGTGCTGGCTGAGGTTGTGGTATTGCGGGCGGAAAAGTTTATACAAGTTGGAGTTGTGACAGAGAGGAGTTTGAAGATGATTAATGGAATGTTTGGTTTGTTGTACTATAGAGAAAATGCCCTCTACCTACATCTTTCTTCTTTCATTCACGCATTTTCTCCTTTCATTCTTTTTATAAATAAGGTTTCCCAAAATTGCTCATAATACAGGTCGCCTGTGGTTTTAATAATATATATAACTTATGGGTTTGGCATATTTGGACCCCTTCAAGTATATTTTCTTGCTTTTATTCTTCTCGGACTTAGGACTCTTGACTTTGATTTGGCTTCGTCTCTTGTGTACACACTTTTCATTCCAATCATCGTGTCCGGTTTGTCGGCATTTTTTGCTCGTTCTCTTTGTGTCTTTTCTTTTTGTGAGATATCCGTTCCTGCACAACACAATTAGCAAAACAAGCATATATTTGGCATTTTGAGTCCGTTTTTGGTTATTTTAGCTCGTTTTTAAAGGTAAAAGGTATGTGTAATTAAGCACATACCAATTTACCTCCTAAAAAGATGCCAAATGAGAGTCAATTGCTAAAACTTTTTGTTAATTTGGACAACGAAATTAAAGAGTTAGGAAAACTCATTAATATTCATCATAAAATGGACAAAGAAATAAGTTTTATCTATGATAATAAAGCTGATATAAGATGCATTTTTAGTTTGGAGGTAGTTTCGATTTCAAGAACATTGAATGAACGCTCAAAAGAAATTAAATAGGAGATTACAGCAGAAGTACAAGAGATGTTAGAATTTTTTGAGTCAATGGAAAGAAAAGTTGATGAGCAATCACAACAAGATGAAATTTTTCAAAAAGAAATTGATCGACTTTTGGAAGCATCCTTAGAAAGAGAAGTTAGGGATTGTGTGCTCATTTCTGTTGAACAAAAAAATGAGATATTGATACTTGAAAAGGAAAAAATCTCAAATGACTCCAAAGATATCCAAGCAAATTTGCTCAAAATAATCAAGATTCTTAAAAATGATTTTAAAAGATCCCAAGCTCAAAGCATTGATTTTGAACTAAAACTGCAACATCAAAAAGAGAAAAATGCTTGTGATATCTCTTGGAAGTCAAAAATGGCAAAGTTGAATGATGAAAACGTGTCGTTAAAAATTCAAGTCGAATATATGCTCAAAGAACAGGAAAATATAAACTTGAATATCAATAGCTTTTCAACTAAATAAAAATGACACGGGTTCAACATCAATGGGAAGTCAATGAGTTAATTAAAAATGTCAATCAAAATACATATGCTTATGGTGATGTGCGTGCTAAGAATCAAGATCTTTTGATGACAATTTCTGAACTAAAAGAAAAGCTTAAAACTGTTGAAAAAGGGAAGAATGTAAACACTAAGTTTGACAAATATGCGACCTTAGGGAAACTACTCTGTGTTACACCGGTGAATAAAAAAATATTTAAAGGCTAAGATGGTTTCTAAGGTTGAGTTTAAAATGGATAAGTCAAAACCAGTCACTTCATGTTCTACACCTAAAAATGAGCAAGGTCAGAAAAAGAATGTGAATGTAATCGCACGAGGAATGTATAGAGTCATAAAAACAGAAACACAAACGCCAGTTGCTAAATCTAACATGTTTTCTTCTAATTCTACGAGAGTAGCAAGTTCTAGTAGTGTTAGCAGACCAGAGTCTAAGGACAATAAGTTAAAGAAAAGAGTCTTGCTGAACACTCAATCTAAGAGCACTTCTAAGGATTTCAAGAAATCTAAAAGTAATATTAGTTTAGTTTCGAATAAGCATGATACATTGAAATCGAATGCATCTGAATCAAACGCAAACGTATTAAAAGAAAAATTGTAAACTCTGTGAATGATGGTTCGAATCTTGTATGTGTTTCATGTGGCAAAGATGTTTTTATGATTTCTCGTGATAAATATGTTGCTCGTTATGCTTTGTCTGCGAATTCTATAGTGAAAAGAGCCTTATTTACCTCCCTTGTAGCAGCGAAATCTAGTAAATTAGGAGCTACTCTCGTAGTTGTAAAACCTAGGTTTAGTGTTGTTACCCCCCCCCCCAAAACAACAAATAAGGTCTCGCGTGCTTCATCACTAACTCCAGAATCTAGTCAAAGTAGGACACTTGGTACTTACATGAAAACAAAAATTAAAACGAATAGGAAGTGGCATAAATGGTTTAAACATCAACCAAGTTTCAATTGGTCACCTAAGAGTCCAACTGCACAAACACCATCAAGTGTTACTGAGAGTAGTGCTAGTGCTAGAACTTACTCTAGAACACTAGTTACCAAACAAAAATGGGTAGCCAAACTATCCACTCTTCCATCCATATTTTCTTCATGTGGTGCAAGTGATCCAGAACGTCCTTTAGATTGTTGATAGCGGGTGCTCGAACCACACGACTGAAAATCTTAAACTGCTAAGAAATTTCGTTGAGAAATTCATGGGAACAGTCCGCTTCGGTAATGATCACTTCGCAGCAATCACTGCATATGGAGACTATGTTCAGGGCAATCTCACGATATACCACGTGTACTATTTTGAGGGCCTTGGACACAATATTTTCTCGGTTAGACATTTTTGTGATGGAGATCTTGAAGTAACCTTTTGGTCTAAAACTTGCTTCGTTCAGAATTTGGAGGGTGAAGATTACTTACTGGTTCTCGTGATTCTAATCTCTACACTATCTCCATTTCTGAAATGGCAGCTTCATCTCTAGTTTGCTTAATGTCTAAAGCCACGTCAACAAAATCATGGTTATAGCACCGTCGACTTTCTTATTTAAATTTCAGTACCATTAATCATCTCACTAAACAAGATCAAGTTGATGGGCTTTCGAAGTTTAAGTATGATAAGAATCACTTATGTTCAGCCTGTGAGTAAGGAAAGAGCAAGAAAGCCATTCTCACACCTAAATTGGTTCCGAGTACAAATTCCAAGCTTGAATTGACTCATATGGATTTGTGTTGACCAATGAGGGTAGAAAGTATTAACCAAAAAAGATATAATCTGGTTATTATTGATGATTAATCCTATTAAACTTGGGTGTATTTTCTTCGAACAAAAGATGAGGCTCCAAAGATGATCATTAAGTTCATTACTTAGATTCAACAAAATATGCGGGTTCAAATCCTAAAGGTCCGATCTGATAATGGCACTGAGTTCAAAAAAAAGAAACTAAGATCTCATTGAGAAAAGCTAGGTATTATGCATCAAACCTCAATTGGTCTAACGCCTTAACAAAACGGTGTTGTTGAACGAAGAAATCGAACACTTGTCGAGGCTCCCTGTACAATGCTTATCTTTTAAAAATCTCCAGAATTCTTATGGGATGAAGCTATTTCCACTGCTTGCTTTACTCAAAATCGCTCTTTAGTACACACGCGGTATAACAAAATGCCTTATGAGCTGATTGAGGGTAGAAAACCTAATGTTCAATACTTTCATGTGTTCGGATCCTTGTGTTATCCAATAAATGATCATGGTGATCTTGGGAAGATGAAAGCAAAGGCGGGCATTGGTATCTTTATTGGTTATTCTAAGTCATCAAGAGGGTTTTGAATCTACAACTGCCGAACGAAAAAGATTATGGAAACTATTCATGTGAAATTTGATTAACATACAGCAATGGCTTCTGAATGCAACAATTCAGGACCCGATCTTAACTGCTCGAATTTTCAAGATTCATCAGAAGATTTAAATGATATATCGTCAAAAGAAGACTTGGATAATTTGTTTGGTCCTTTATATGAAGAATACTATAAGATGAGAACTCCCGAAGTATCAAACGATTCCGCTACAAATACTATCAATAATGAAGACACTCCTTCATCATCTTCAATCATGGTTGAAGACAATGAAGCTCCTCAATCATTGTCCTCATCAGAAGAACCAATTGCTAATGAACCTACAACTCCAGTCTCGAATGATAACGATGATAAATCGATTCAAGAAGACGTTGCAGACCTTGACGGAAATACTATCATACATCCATTTTGTACTCACCTAGTAATTAATCCCTTTTGCGTGAGTTTTACCAAAAGCATCGCTCAAATGATATATGGACAAAGAATCATCCATTAGAGCAAGTGATTGGTGACCCTTCCAAGCCTATAATGACAAGACGTAGACTCTAAACAGATGTTAAGATGTGCATGTATGCGTTAACAATGAGTACTACAAAACCCATAAACATCAAGGAAGCCATGTTTGATCACAACTGGAAAGAATCAATTCAAGATGAGCTTAATCAGCTTAAAAGATTAGATGTGTGGGAACTTGTTGAAAGACCTGTTGACAGGAACATAATCGCGGTTAAATGGCTTTGGATAAACAAGACAGATGTCGAAAATACGGTTATTCAGAATAAGTCTCGTTTAGTCGCCAAGGGTTATCGTCAAGAAAAGGGAATAGACTTTGAGGAATCGTTTGCTCCAGTTGCACGACTCGAAGCTGTCAGAATGTTTATGGCTTATGAGGCTTATTAGAACTTCAATATCTACAAGATGAATTTCAAGGCTACATCCTTCAATGGACCACCGAAAGAAGATGTTAGTCAGTGATAGGTGTAAACACACATCCATTTAATACCAAAAATGACCCTAAAATACCAAAAACATGATTAAAATGGCAAAGATATGTGTGTTTTTGTGTTTTGTGTATGCAGGTATGGATAAAGCAAAAATCACAAGGAAACGGTCAAAAACCGGGCAAACACGAACACGGGGAACGGAAGAGCACAAAAGAAGCCGGGGATTCAAAGCCAAAGTCAAAAAGTCAAAGCTCTCAGTCAACTCTTGGTCAACTTAGTCAAAGCCACAAAATGACAAAATCCAAAAATACAAAACTAGTCCCTCAAATTTCCAAAGTTACATAATTAGTCCCTAAACCTAAATGGGCCTAATCTTTCCTTAACCCTTTACCCGGAAACAATAAAACCAAAGTGAAAGATCTTTTACACTACATATTATAAACACAAGGACCAAACCTGCCATTACCCAAACTCACCCCTCCCGTTTTCAGTTAAAATGTAAAAAAGGGCGCCAAGAACAGTTTTACTGTTCATTGTCTCCCCCAATTCACCAAAGGGTCAAAACGAGAGGGCTTTTACCAATCAAAGGGTGGAAAGGACAATTCAAGTGGTCAAGTACATAATGGCAGGGAGAAAGATGTCATTCTCATTGGTAAAGTTAAGCAAAAGATCACACGTGGACTAGAGAAAGCACAAGGAATGGGTTAATTTGCACTGCTTCTACTCACAGAAGAAGCACACTCAAGACTGACACACGGTTGCCACGTTGGCAATCTGTGTGATCCCAAGACTAATCTAAGGGCTATTATTCATTCTCCAATGATTAGATGATTGTACGGTTGTGATTAGAAGGAAGAGCAAGGAAGGGCTAGAATGTTCAGCTGAGGCTATATAAAGCCCTTCACTCTCACACACACACGGGGGAAGTAGCTTTTAGTTTTTAGATTTTAGCTTAATTCTAGCTTATGTAATTTTCATTTAAAACTTATGTAATTTCCTCTTCAATATTGTAATCAAGCTTTTATATTAATGAAATTGTGTTTTTACTTTTAAATAATTTGTCAAAAGCTCTCTTACTTCACTTATAAGCTCTCACAAGTCAAGATGTTAAGCTACAATGTCCTAAGCTACTCATAAGCTCTCTAAGTCTCTAAGCTTAGATTGAGCTTAATTCAATCTTATTAATCTAGTTAAATAAATAAAATCAGCTAATTACCTTGATAATTGGACTTATTAAGCTTATGGAAGGGGATCAAATAATGGAAGGGATCCCAAGGACTTTACTGGCTTATCCTAGGATAAGCCAGAGCTGTTAAAAAGCTCTATGAGCCTACGAGCTTCTGTTTAGCTAAAGCTATTTGTAAGTTCCCATTTAAATTCCTTGCCTTAATTTTCTAGCTTAAATTAGCTTAGTTACTAGATGCTTATTTTGCTTTGTCTAATTGCTTTTCTAGTGCTTAATTTGTGCTTATTTCATGCTTATCTCATCTACTTTTGCTTATTAGATATATTGCTTATCTGTTTTTGCTTAAAATAGTTTAGATCTTTGATTTCAGTTTGTTGTCTTAAAAAATCATAAAAACTAAAAAAA
>BQNB010179223.1:0-11345 GCA_026074375.1 Tanacetum coccineum | reverse complement strand
TCATTCTTCCTCCTATACAACACCTTCTCAAACTTCCAATTCGCCACACTCGTATCGATAACCGTCACTTCCGTCTCCGTAAAATCCCTAAAATCCTCCCATTCCTCCTCCACTTCCTCCTCCTCTCCACATTCCCTCACTTTGGTATTTTTCGCCACAACGCATACATTAGGCCTAACTTGTTTCCTACTAGTGGGCGAGCTCAAAACAAGCGAGTTTTTCGCGAAAACGCATTGTTTCGGATTAATCTGTTTCCTGTTAGTTTTTCTAGTATCGGATGTGTTGTTGTTGAAACAAAAGAGGTCTGACAAGACGTTGGAGATGACGTCATGTGGTGGCAATGGGTGTGGAGAGGTGACGTCAGCGAGAAGGGGTTTAGGGGGTGGGGATTGGGATTGGGGGAGGGAAGTGGAGAGGAAGTGTTCGAGGTCGGTGTGTGTGGAGTCGGGGAAGCCTTTGGATGTACGGAGGCGGGTCAGCCAGTTGGATGATGATGATGATGATGATGACGTCACGGTGGTCATGATTGATAATGGTGATGAGTCATTGAAAAGGACGAGTGTTTGTTGGAACAGTGGAGGACTCTAAAGTGTTCAAGTAAAGACTTGTGTTCTTGTTTCACTTTTTTTTCTTTTCCGGTTTATTGTCTTTTCGTTTTTCGGCTTATATTACATAAACCCGCAAACAAGCATAAGCAACCGTAAGATTTATTGATTTGACAAATTTATACGTCAACCGCCTCTTTTAAACGATATCAAACAAAGAAAAGCATCATAAGTTCCATTTGGTGGCTAACGTATATATGCGGAAGGATTGCTTATTATTAAGTTTATTTATTTCACAGCAGGCGCGAATAATACGAAGCGAATAAAGTATAAAAACGCGCATGAAACACCAAGGAAATATGTTGAACGAGCGTTTGCCGTACTAAAAAAAAAGTGGAATATAATAAAAACTTCGGCACGGTCACGAAGTCTTAAGAGAATTACGGAGGTGATGTTTGCATCATATTACATAATATGATTATCCAAGACCAAGAGATGACAATCTCTCCCGGCTATTTTTTGAAGGATGTACATCGTGAAGACGATCTCGTACTATCGGAAGAAGATTTGTTACAAGTTGTTAGAGATATATATAGCGTGAAAACTCATCTAAATCTTAAAGCCGATTTAGTGGAACACATTTGACATCAAACAAATCAAGAAGCGCTTTAATTTTTATTATAATGTTTTTAATTTTATTTGGATTATTATTGTAAAGTTTTTCAATTATTAATGAAACTTTAATAAAAAAAATTTGTTCAGTTGCCCCTGCGATCACCATTACTAGCATTTGGTCTAGTGTTTGGTATTTGAGAGAGAAAGTTGAGTTAACGTTGAGGTGGCAAGGGTAAATGCGGTCGCATGTGGTCACATAACCATCCGTCTAAAATTTATACTACATTATAAAGCATTTTGGACACTTTTATATATAGAAAGTTTGAAAATTCAGACTTTTCCCTTTCTTTTTATGAAAATATCCTTTTTTAAGAACACATTCATCTCATTTTATTTAACAACCTTTTGTAACAACTTTTTGTTTCGTGCAATCTTAACCATTCATCTCATTTTAGGGAAACACATCTTAAAAACATGTGTCGCTTCTTAATTAAAAAATCACCTTTATTTTTAAATTGAAATATCTTTTTATCTATTTAGTTTTTTATAATTTAATTTCACCATATTTTCTAAAATATTATGCTCTTTAATTCAACATCCATTTTGATATATTTTTATTAATTTTTTTAATGCCCTCAAAACCGCTGCTTTGCACGGGTAACATGCTAGTTATATTAAGGTAGTGTTTGTTTTTTTAGAAATGTCTTTTAACCGCCTCTTAATCTGGTTTATTAAAACGCGGTCAGAGGTTTGATCCAAAAAGTGTGTTTATTTTTTTCATGTCATTAAGAGGTGGTAAGAGGCATTCAACGATAAGAGCATTTTTTCTGATTATTAAGAGGCAGTAAGAGACATAGACCTCTTACTGAATTAGATGAGGATGAGGTGTCTTAAAACCTCTTAATGTCTCTTTTGCTCTTAATTTGTTTTCTTTGTTATGATTTTTTTTTTATTTTGGTTTTCTTTGTCTTTGTCTTGTTTCAACTTCTTCTTTCATATTCAAAGTACGTTTATATAGAATCATTATATATTTTTTGTCAGATAAGATTTAAAATATGATAATAACTTTGTGATAATTCATATTTTGTTCAAACTGAAGGATTCGATTTAGCAGACTTATATATGTCAACACTAACTTGACTCATTTAGTTAATTGTTTCGAAAAGTACAATCTAAACTCTAATATGTTTATTATAGTCTAATAAGTATGTGATTAAATGTATATTATGAAATACTTTTAACCTTTTTGATAGCGTATCAATATTAATGGCACAAGCTCAATAATAACACGCTCGAATCAAACCCATCACCCAAAGGTTTACAAGTCAACACATGACGAGGACCATACAAACCCAAACTACACTTAGCCTGGTAAAGCATCTTCCAGGCCGCATAGTACATGCGCATGGGAAAATTATCTTCAACCGCCGCCAAGTACTAAGATGTACAATCTAACGTGAGGCAGTGGAAGACTCACAACCAACATAATAGGAAGCAAGCACTTCCTCATATGGGCCAGGAAGACAATACCACTTGTCCATAGAGTGGTAAGACTCAACAACCGAACATAATAGAAGCAAGGGGCACTTCCTCATACGGGCCAGGAAGACAATAAAATTTGTGGGGGAGGCGGGAGGTTTGGGGTGGGGGGGGGGGGGGGGGGGGGGGGGGGTGGGGGGGGGGGGGGGGGGGTGGGGGGGGGGGGGGGGGGGGGGGGGGGGGGGGGGGGGGGGGGGGGGGGGATGGGGGGGGGGGGCCGGGGGGACTTATGGTTACCAAAAAATCTCGGCGCAGAATGAATGGGAGAGGAAACGAGGGGCCCCGCGTCAACAGTGCGAGGTAGGAACGTCGAGCGCGAGTGGAATGGTCGCTCGGAGAGGACCGCTCAAGCACACCGTCGTCATCAGATCAACGCGAGCAGGGAAAGAGGGGATAACCATGGAACAGCCAAGCGAACAAAGGCTTACGGTTAGAATCTATGCAAACCACGAAAGCTAAAACGCAAGTGAAATGATAACAACTCACCCTGATCATCCCTATGCAGAACAGCGCAGGGAACCATTCGCTAATGGCCGGGGGAGCATGGGCACAGCCCAGCCAGGGACTAACTCAGAACGCGCGCGACCCATATGGCCTCGCCAAAAATGGTCGTCGTGCAAACGGTTATACGAATCAAACTCAAGACCTGGAGGAATTGGTAATAGATCCTCAGAGTCAAGGTTCACATTATTACTCCACCTGACGAATCAAAAGGACAAGATATCCTCATATGCATCAACCAGTACCCAGTTCGTATGCCAACCCGACAAACCCTTCGTAATAACAATAGAAAAAGTGTTCTTGTAACGAGAATGCTTTTCTACAGAGCACCACGACCCATGCTTCCGCAAAAACAAACATTGATCGAGAAAACACACAAACAGGGAGGGGGGGGGGAACCGCTTGCGAAGTCAGACGCAAACAAAATAAAAGCATTAAGACGCCGATTGTAGCCAGGAGGGGGGGGGGGGTGCAATCTGCGGGAATAGGGGAAAGGGAAATACATGGCGGAAGACGGGGTTTCAAACACGAACTAGTGGCATGGTAAACGAATTTGACAATTCTGCGCTGGTACGAGCGAAGAAGGAAAAGAGGCAGTGTAAACCACGGTGGGCAGGGGTTTGTTGGTTCAGCCCACAATCGACATCCGCAAAAATACGAGGCGAATGGGCGGGGAGTTAAAAAAAACCCACTCAGGTCGCACGGAGAATGAGGTTGGTATATTCTCAGGTAAACCTTGACCAATAGGGTTAACATGAACAAAGGGCTTGACCTACTCGGATATCATGCATGGCCAATAAAATAAGCCTAGAAACAAGTGGAAAGAAGTTCTCAGCATGAAAAACCAACAAGAGAGAAAAGGCTACCACGGGGGGCGAACCTTTTCGCCGGATTTTTCATCTCATTGGAGTTCAAGCAAACAAAGCAACACCTAATAACAACGAAACCGCCGTCGGTTACGCAATGCCGGAGAAATCAAAGAACTTTTGTAGGGGAGGTTCAATACTTAAGTGGGGAAGGAGATTAAAAAACATAACTTCGAAATCCGTTTAGCCGGGCCTATTCATAGGCAGAGGGTGGAAAAATGATAGCGAAAGCACGAGATGCGGCCAAGCCTTTCGGGCCCTGTGCAGGCAACACAAACAGGCGCGGGGGGTGATGGTTGTCCAAAACGGGCTAGGCTAGACACGCGTGAAGATCAGGATGCGCATGATGACGTCCTGCACACGAAGCGTACAGGAGTGGATTGGAAAAACCCGTCAGGAAAAACGAAGACGAAATTGGTGAACGGTCATTACGAAACAATAAGAATCTTCCCTTCCTCACGCAAGGCATCTATTACCACCCGGAGAGGATGTACATCGCATATAACGTTAGCTTGTAATAGCATCATTTATCCCGCTGTTCAGTATAGGGGCGCTATAAGTATACGAGAGGTGGTGAGCAACGAAGTTGAGGTGACTTAATATATAATATTGAGAAATTGCGAAGTTAAATTATAATGGGAGTGCATGTGGTTGAATTAATGTGCTAAAAAGCACGGCAAATGTGGAGCTTATACAAAGAAATCTCGAAGAGTACTGTAGATGACTAACTCAGAGACGCGTAATCCAATAGAGGGAAGATACACGTATCTGTGCTTGGAGACTTCATAAGTAACCACGAGAATTAAAGAGTAAAAAACGCCCGTGAGTCCAGAGAGACTCTGGATAATGACGCCGTTTCCGGGATGATCAAGTATTGACAACAAAGATTCTAGAAATATTGAACGTGGTGGCCCTTACTCTAAGAAACCCCCCATGTACGGACGAATTGAGCCTAGAACCGAGACACGACGTATGGTGGACGGAATGTTCTACGGACACTATAAATACAAATCCTTAAACAGCCTAGTTGTTGGTGAGCTTAAGAACAAGATTTATTGAGGAACCCAAAACGCACAGGGGCTTAAGAGGTCGATATATAGAAGGCAAAGAAGAGCAAAGAAGGGTGATCGGGCAACGTGCCTAACGAATATCCATAGGAGAACACCTTTAAATACAGTCTAAACGCTAATTTTTAATCATTCCAAATTTATAGTACATGGGGTCGTGTAAAACTTCAGGAGTAGGTACCGGGGCGGAGGGTGGTTGATTTCGGTTTATTATGGTTTTGTATTTGATACAATGTGGGGGTTTATTGGCTTATATACCTTTCGGGTAATGGGAGCGCATGGCTTATGTAGATTTGACGCGTGAGGTGAAGGTGTATGTTTTATTGGGTGCGGATGATTGCCTTAATGGTATAGTTATTAATTGTGAGTTAAGTTTATCAATTTATACTCGGGTAGGTGTACGTGTTTTTTATCTATTGTGGGGGGTCCGACTCAATGGTAGACGCAAGATTAGAACGTGAAAGCTCTCCAAATAGCTACTTTCAAACTAGAATCATAGGATCCCGAAATGAAAAGACTTAACTTAACATGGTGGTTTAAGTGAACAACTGAGGTGGGACTAGCAGTGTGACCTAGGATCAAGAAAATGACCGTTCTGATTCCGGCTTGGTCAGAGTGAATGATAGTGGACTAGCTAGTATGTCAGGAAGCCCGGGTGTTACGGCAGTAGAGGGTGTAGTAAAGTCTCGTTAGGAGCTAGGATGGTATTGAATAAGATCACCAAGTAATTGTTTTCCTAAGCTATAATTATAATCAAGGCAAAAGAATTGCGGTTTATGCGGAAGCGTTTAATTGTAGACAAAATTAGCAATGTCTAGGGGAGAGTAGGAAGGAGAGTAAGCCGGAGGCGGGGGCTTAAAACGGTAGGAAAGATATACCCCACGGATAGCTGTCAATCATTGCACAAATGTCAACAGACCTGTGTTTTTCGAATTAGATTAATAATGGTTAATTACAATTTCCTTATAAAGGCCTAGTGACGGGCGCTCTTATCTATAGACTGATTAAGGAGAGCTTGTGCGTTGTTATCGGGTGTGACTGTGAAGTAGATTTTAGTTACCACAAAACCTGAGCGTAGTCAATCAGACGTGGAAAAACCCGCCTTAGTCCGTTTAGCGTGCCGAAGAATGGATGGTTAACTGTAAGAATTAAACTTAGAAATAACATAGACAAACGTAGGAAATACTGGTAAGACTTCGGAATTAACAATCTCGCTCTTAGTGATCGACGTGCCTACTTACCAACAAAGGCAACAACTGATCGGTCGCACCACTGCCCTGTTAGTGGTTGTTTTTTTATGTAAGAGTCGGCAAAATATAAATATATAAGAGCTTGACTAATAAATATAGCGCCTACACCCAACAACAACATCCGACCCTGGTGGAAAACTAGAAGGGGGGGGATTAAAATTTTACCTCTTTTTTAAATGAATGTGGAGGCTTGTTTATCGAAAAAATTATGCGGATTGACTTTTTTGAGTGATTCTCAATATGTGCCCAATATAAACCATATACAAGGTAATTAAGAAAGATGAGCGGAAGATAAATATAAAGGACAAGAGATAGAGAGTTAAGAAGGGGGCTCAAACCACAATAGCAAGTATTTATATGGATCTGTAACGAACACCCTCTTCGCGCCTACTCCAGGCACCTCCGCGCATGGGCAAGTCTCGAGGCGATTAGCTTCGAGCTATGTCAACGCGCGACCCCTATTGGGAGGCGGGGAGAAAAACCGTACCGACGAGAGCGCTGAACAACCGAAGGGGGTTTCCGCACAACGAAAGTGTCGAGTGTCAAATCGTAGCTAGAAACCAGGATCTATCGACAACACAAACACACCGAGCTATCACAACAATCACAACGTTGGATGTCACAGACTAACTTATCTGCATCGTGCTATCAAATAAGCGTTCTCTTCACTTTTAGCGCGACTTCACGTTCAGTGTCACTGTCACCGAGCTGGGACACTACTACTAACGATTCACACCATCTATCACTACTTACTAAGAGGTCCCGTAGAGGTCCTGATCTAAACTAAGCTTAGCAAATGACACAACATCTACTTATTGTACAAACAATGATACACCCCTCTCAATAAGCAGCAAATTGATTAATACAAGATATAACACGAACTACACAAGCTGATACCATCTATACTAGATAACAGCTTCTTGCTTGGTGATGATAAGAAGTAGGATAGCGTTCTCTTGCACAAGGAGGGAATTGAGCTTGATCCTTGTGTAAACAACAGCTTTATGATAGCGGCATAATCAAGAGGAGATGGAAATGAGTATAGAAACTAGTATTAGAACAGAAAGGGTAGAGTGTGTGTGCAAAAGTAGAAAAGACAGTTATGAATAGTCGGCCATCTTTAAAGGCAAAGCTGTGACAAAAAGACACGTGGCCGTCCCCCAATGCCTGACCTCCTTTTTTTGTACTATTTCTGGGTGGGAGGTGTTTATCTGGAGAGTATTTCTAGCCGGGTTATGATGGAAAAAATTTGAAGTTCAAGCAACTTTAGTGAGATGGCATAAGAACGGAGTGTCTTTTAAAAACTAAAAATGGTGTTGTAGAAAGGATAGTAAAACATGTTTGTAGTGTCAGGTTTCAGTAAAAAGTGTGTGATTATTGGGGAAAAGGTAGCGGAAAAATCTTTTATGATCATGAAACTGACATTAAGCATATTGGGGAGTTATTCAATACATTATTGAGTGGATTAAATTGTATTTAGAAAATGAAAAATTATGGAACTACTAATATTACTTGTTATTTATAATTAATTTTTCAATTAATTGTTTTTTACATAGTTTTGTGATTATCAAACGTAGAGAAAGTCAAAAAATATTAACAAAGTTATTTTTTAGGCATTGATTTCTATCAACTGAACATCTATTTTTTAATGATGAGACAAAAATCTAGGAACACATTAAATGAGAAAATTAACTGAGGTAAACAGAGTTTTTTATGAGTAGATTATTTTCCATGTTAGGTCGAGCGGGGCCATCGTTGGTAGAGCAGCGCAAGAGGGTGCTCCGCCAATTAGCATTAGTAAAATGACGAAATAAATGTGGATGCCCGGGACCCCCCTGAGAAGTGTACTCCCCCTTGTTCGAGAGGGGCGGGCAATAAGGAAAGCTGAGCTAATGATCTTTCTACAAAAACAAGTTTAGGCTTTGCTACAAAAATAAGTTAGACGAACAAGACAACCATTTCTAACATGTAGCAACTAGGAAAAAATATTTAAACATGTTGATAAAGCTTAACAAGTGTCAAGTTATTTGTGTAAACTAACAATCACAAATATATATCAACTAGGCTTATCTTTTATGGATGTGAATAATTAGTATGTGCTTAAATACACATACCTTTATCTCAATAAATCGAGCTTAAATGACTAAAAACGGACATAAAATGCCAAATATATGCTTGTTTTGCGTTATGTACTGTGCAGGTAACGGATATTCACAAAAAGACAAAAACAAAGCCAAAACCGGACAAAACCGAGCACGGGAATGAAAAGAGCGTGGAAAATAGAAGCCGAAGGCGTATGCATCTTAGTGGGCTAACCCAACCCAAGTTAATGGGCCAAGTCAGTCCGTTAAGCTTTTAAAACTAGCCCATTTATAAAACCTAACCCAAATCACCATTTATACCAAAACCATAAAACTGGCCCAACACTAGAAGCCCAAAATGGACTTAACCATCGTTAGCCTAAATCAGAAACAGAATAACATCGTTAGTCCTTGGATGAGTGCACCGTTAGTCCCTACACCATTTCATCGTTAGTCCAAAACACTAACGGTCGTTACCAGTATCAATCCAATTCGAAATATTATAAAATATTCCGAATTTGGCTCCAACCTCTAAAACAGGGCAAAACCCACTCCTCTCTTGGTGCGACTTATTCACAACTCACCCCTACACAATCCTGACACACTCTCCATGCTACGTTGGCAGATTCAAGCGTTTTTATTGGGCGAAATGGCTAGACAAGAAATTTTGGGCAAAGTCAAGGCATTCAAGTTGATTGGCGAAATTAAAGCATTTCCATAAACAATTTTGGAAAGCATTCAAGGCCTTGGCTGTCTTACCTCACATAGTGCACAAGACTCCCCTATAAATAGGGGAGGATTTCATTCGAAGAGTACATCCTTCTTTTCTAGCATTTTTTACCTACTGCATTGTATTCTTTAAGCTATTTTCAAGCTTTTTACCTAAGCTTTTTACCTTTCCAAGCATTGTACTCTCAAGATTATTCAATAAAAAGTGAAGTTTCATTATTCCTTTTTCATTACTGTTGCATAATTTTAAGCTTTTGGATGATAAGCCAATAAGGAATTGGCTTATTGGTGCCTACTAGCTTATGAAAATAAGCTAGAGCTTGTTGATCAAAGCTCTTTAGAGCATTTACATCCTTGTTTAAGCAAAGGATTAAGGTGTATTCCATTTTTCATTCAGAAAGCTTATTATGTCATTTTCTTATTCAAGTCCTTATTCTACTGCTTATTTGTGCTTAATTGGTCTTAATATTGCTTATTACTTCTTGTAGAATGCTTCTTATAATCTGCTTTCAAGTATTCCTAAGTTTTTACAAATCTGTCCTAAAAAGCCAAAAAATAGCTTATTTAGTTTGCTTATTATCTAGTGCTTATTTATTGTTGGAATTTTGCTTATTAATACTTATAACACTTAGTTAAACATTTGTTTTTATAAATCTAAGGTAAAATCAGTTTTAATTAAGCTTAAAATGGATCTGTGTTTGATAAAGGGGTGTTTGGCACTAGCAGTTCTAACTTGAGTTAGAACTGCTAGCTTGTTTTTGGCACCTTAGTGAACTTTGGTTAGTAATTTTAAGGCCCTAAGTTTAGATTATTGGAGTGTTTATTGCCTGAATTTCATTATCAAAGGTTTGTTTATTAAGGTTTTGAATCTGAGGTAATAAGTCTCAGATTCCTAGCTTATATTCTCCAATCTTTGTTTGATGGCATTGGGTGTGGTTTCTATGCTTGTTCAAAGTCTAAAATCAAGTAGAATCAAAGTTTGATAGGTCTGTGCTTATGTTTTAAATCTTGATCATCTTTTGGTAATCTGTCATAGTCTTAGTTTTAAAAAGCTAAAAGCCCATTTTCATCATCAAATTTAGACAAGCATAAGTTAGGATTAGAGTCTGAATTTTCTTGCATAAGTAGCTTATAGTACTAGCTTAATCTGTTTTGAGTTTTCAAAGTCTAGCTTATTAGTTTAGTAGCTTATTATTGAGCTTAAAAACTGTCCTTCAGTCACTTTCTTTGCATTTTTCATCAAAACTATTTAAGAGCTTATTCGATATCCAGCTTATTAGGATTGCTTATTTTGAGTTAGTCTTGCTTATTAAGTTTGATTTAAGGTTTTAGTAGCTTATTTAACCTTAGGTTAAGCTTTTAGAAGCTTATTTACAAATCTGAGTCTAGTATAAAAGCCTTTAAGTTTTTAGGTGCGTTCTGTCATTTTAAGCAGCTTATTTCTGGCTTATTAAAGCTTTTCAGAAAAAGTGTTTTTGTAAAAAAGTATTATTTTAGCTTAATAAAAAGCTGTGTTAAAAAAGTTTTCAAAAATAAAAACAGTTAAGGTGTTGGCGTAGAGGGAGGACTCGAACCCGAGACCTCTACCTTAACAACACAACACCTTAACCATCTGCGCCCTTGGGTCTTTTCTGCTAGACCTTGGGCGGCATTTGGTTTTAAGGGGGGTTTTTAGCCAATAAAGTTTTATAAGCTGTTTGGCTTATTAACTGCAGTTTTTCGAAAGTCTTATTTTTCTTGCATTCTTCATAGCTTAAAGTATTTTCCCTGATTTTTTTAGAATTTTATAATATAGTTTAATATTTTTAATAATATTTTTAGATTAAAACTGTTTTTAATTCATAATAAATAAAATAAAAGTCAAAAAAATATAATTCTTTTTTTTCTATAATTATTTTTTATCATTTAGGACTTTTAGAAATTAAATTTGCTTTTCTAGGGTTAAAATTTGATAATTTAGGTTTTAGTTGCGTTTTTATATTCCCGTTAACGTTTTTTGTGAGTAATTCGTAATTGCTTTAATTGTTGCTTGCCTTTATTTGTTTTTTGCATCTTAGAAACAGAAACCAAATCTAAAATCTTGAACTATTCAAAATCCCAATCACAAACTTCAACAAAAAGTTTAATTCACGCCTTCGTGCAAAAAAACGAC